>JAJOZX010002489.1:0-230000 GCA_023014485.1 Bathynomus jamesi
CCCCCCCCCCCCCCCCCCCCCCCCCCCCCCCCCCCCCCCCGTTTTTTTTTAATGTGTTAAGATTAACCATTAGGAAGTTTAGGTGTGTAATTTGGTGGTTTGTTGGTAAAAATATAACGAGTTGAACATTAATTAGGCTGCTCCTAGTATACAGTATCTGTGTGATGTGGTATTATTGGCCTATAATGTATAGAAATATGTGTTGGTTTCCTATCGTTATTGTCATTGTAGAGCCAACACATTTATCGTGATCCGTATTCAGACGATCAGTTGGAGAGTGAAATTCTTCAGGAACCGCCCCGTCGTAACGGAGACATATGCATTCTCGCCTATGTTTTGAAGAGTCGCGTATGCGTGAGTAAATTGTTTGCTGCACACACACACACACACACACACACACACACACAAACCTCTTGTCTTGGACTGATTGATTTGAATCCATCTTTTTAAGAACGTTACAAAGAATGCATCCGAGATGGGGTGTGCTTCAATGCGATGTTTTGATTCGATATTTTCTTTTTTAGTTTGTTCGTTTCTCGAGATTTGAGACGGAGGTTCATTCACTGATTACAGATTCTCTTCATTTACACTCACAATCACTTTGTTTTATAACATGTTTTATTTTCTTATATATATATATATATATATATATATATATATCAATTGAGGAAGACTCGCTAGTTCGTTAGATGGGTGGAAACCGCAGGACTCGAAAATCCACTGTTTTGGGGATTTAAAACGTTGAAATCCTTTGTTTTCGTCACTGTTAAGCGCTTTTTACCACAGACGAATCGACGAACTCGTTAGGGAAATTTGTCTGACGCAGAATAGAGTTCTTCCCAAAGGAAACTCCCGTCTTTGGAGACCAGACATGAAAGAAATTTAGAGTGGCCGCTGACGCTCTTAACTTGCTTCATTTTATTTTGATTTTTATGCTCGGAACATGTTAAGAACTTGTTTCGGTTGACTAGAAGGTTTTTGCAGTTAGTTTGATACTCTTTTTTTCGGACTGTTTTAAAAATAATTTTCATTCTACTTATGAAACTTGTTTCAAACACGTCTGAAACATGTAGAATTTGCAACTTCTCTCAATTGCGAGTTAAGGGAGCGTGGTTCCGTGGCGAGTACACGACTTTGACGTGTTGAATACGCGTTTGTGACATTGGGGGTCTTCTCCTACGTCTCTATAAATCGTTTCAGAGGGCGTGTCCTTAATCAAGGAGTACGTTTCTTCCTGACAAGTTAAGGACAAGTTATTGCTTCCTGAATTGCCCCTTGGACAATGGGGATGATCACAATTATTTGTACAAACGACAGACTCTCATTTTACTCCGCATATGCGTGACCTGATCTTTGACATGCGACGCTACTTAAACAGTTTAGGCATGAGAAACATCCTAATTTAGTCCTCAGGACGCGTAATAATCGCTTATTATTGTAGTGTTATGAATAGTATATGATACCCTTTATAAGAAATCTTTTGTAGGGAATTCAAATTTTATACCTACTTATTACTTAAATTGAATTATTTAAAATTTGGGGCATATATAATTAATCATTCGTGCGTGAGTATATCTGAAAGTATTGGTTGAAAACCCGCGTGGTTGAATACATACAAAAAGGTTATAACTTACATGGACTCTAATTGATGGTCTTCGGAATTGTTTCGCTCGTCCGAACATAAGATGCATACCGTGGAGGAAACGTTATTTGTATATCTGTGTTTATAGTTGACGTCTCTGTTGTGGCACTGTGGCTGCATTTCATTCGGCATCATAGAATTTTAAGTTATTAGGAACGTCGTGTTTATCGAGACTAACGCGTCTTTGTCAACAGACGATCGGTTATTACTCTCAAGTCGTGTCTGTGATTGCCAAGATTCATTCATTCATTCATCTCTTTCTCAGACGCGCACACGGGGGAATCGTCATGTCACGGTAACTGGCACTTTGAATTGATGGGTCAGTGCCAGCTGTAATGACAGATGTGCATTGCATTTGTTCTAATATAAATATATAATATATATAATGTGTGTGTGTTTGTGTTTAGCTACCTTACATAACGACGACATATCTTTAGAATACACAGCCAATCACGACACAAACATGCATATAGCGACATTAGCAGTCGCTGTAGTTTCATTTACTTTTTTTTTTTTTAATGAAAATAAACATGAAAGAAAGGGATATAAATATAATGAATATTAGGTTATTTAGATTAGCTTAAGTGTCGCCATCCACAATTCAAAATGTGAAAATGTAGCGGTTTTGTAAAGTAGCCAAATGTGTGTGTGTGTGTGTGTGTGTGGTCTTTCTCTTGTGTCGTGTCCCATTTCTCCCCTTTCTCGTGGCGCTCGTAAAAGGTGTCCGAACTCGTTAAACTCTCATAAACTCGTGAGTCACGTGTATTCTGAGTTGTACAAGTAATTAACGAGTGTTTCGCCGTCAGAGAGTTCTCGTTTCAAATCTTTCTCGAAACACTTTTTGCTCGCGAGATGTCATCATCGTGTTGGGGGTTGTATTGGTTGGTTGTGCGGTTCATGGGTGTGTTTGTTAGTGCGAGTAATGTTCCATTTTTCGAGGATCAGATACGAAAAGCTATGAAGGGGGACGCCTCTTCGTAGATGGTGTTTATACAAGTTATTGTTTTCTGGTTCTGATGAGGCGCATCTTAAACACGAAAGCGCTCGTAATATGCTTTTGCGTCATTGGGGGCTCGCTTAATAGATTATCGCGGGAGTTCTTCAGTGGAAGGGTTACGTCGTGGCCAATGCTGTAACACCCCTTCCCGTCGATCGGCAAAGTTAAGCTACATTGGGTGTGGAGAGTAGTTGGATGGGAGATCGTCCTCCGCTTCCAGACTATATAGCGACTCGTGGTTCCTACCGTAATACTGTAGGTCCCCTCCGTCATTTGACTTTCTGCGTGTTGCGAAGGTGGTGAAACAGCGCCATCAGACAAAACAATCTCTAGTGGGAATGTAATGTATTGATTACTGATGAAAACCATCAAAGAATGGTTCCGCCATTTTGGACCAAGTTTCCATTTGAACCATTTTTATTTAATATATATATATATATATATATATGTGTGTGTGTGTGTGTGTGTATCGGATGTCAGATTTCAGACATCGGCGGATGCGGATGTTCAGGCATACATTTGTCAGCTTGATATGATAGTTTAAATTCATACTTAATTTATTAATTGACTTTTGATTTTTTGTTAGTTATAAATATTAGATATTAGATAGATAATATTATTTTGTAATTATAATGTTTTTACATACACTTTTTCTGGACAAGTTTTCGCCACACGAATGTGTGTTACCAGTATGCGGGACGGGAACCCAACTCGTCTCGCATCCCACCAACCACTTTCCCCAACCACCACCCTTTGGAAAGTAGTGTGCTTATGACATTGTTATGTATTGTCGCATGAACAATTAATTATACAAATACACAACAGACATTGCCAGTTATATTAAAGATCAAATGAAGGGTGCGCAAGTTTCAGTATTTGAACTGAATGAGGGGCAAATTGTGCTTCAAAAATAACAATTTAGTAAATAGTATACATCCGCATCCCGCGGATGCAGATGCGGATGTCACACACACACACACCCACACACATAATATATATATATAAAATAATCAGTGAGGGGAGCCAGAAACTGGCACATCGCTCAGGCCACTGATGCAGTCAAATGTTCTAATTCCTGCATTATTGTTACCAGCATCATCAGGATGCGAACCTGCAATCTTACCGTCTTCACTTCACTTACAGGAAAACGGTCTTATCTACTGAGCTATATATATATATATATATATATATATATATATATATATATATATACCTTTCAACCTTTCAAATGTTCCGTGCGATGATTCCTCATTTCACGAAGGTCAAGCTTGTCCCCTCCTCTCGAGTTGGCCTGGTGAAGTTGTGAGTTGGTTTCTTGTACTCTCCACATCACACAGCCAGGTACTCCCGACTCATCGGGGATTGTTCTGAGCCAAGCGTCTAATCTTCTTTTGAAGATGTCCACCGCACCACTCGTGTTCCTTAGGTCTTTGGGCAGTTGATTAAACTGTTTTGGTTCTCTCACAACAAAACTATTTTCTTTCAGAGTTAAGAATGTTCCCTGTCTCGCCTTTAATTTGGGGACACGACACAGTCTTCCTTTTCTACTTTCCACCGTTGTTTGGGGAGTTAAGAGTTCATTGTAAGATTAGGGACTAGTTTCTCCATTATTTTCCGAGTGTAAATAATGGTGTATCTCTCTCTCCTCCTTTCCAGTGAATATAGGTTTAATTCGCGTAACCTTTCCCAGTAATTTAGTTCTTGGCACCCCTTGCTCTTGGCTGTGAAGCTTCTCTGAATCCCTTCTAGCTGTCTAATGTCTTTTTTTATATGGGGATGTTAGGACCGAGCAGTATTCCAATTTGGGTATGATGAGTGTTTACTGTAGAGGAATCATTATATTCCTATCCCTTCATTTAAAGGTTCTCAGTATCTGCCCAGTTATTCTCTCTTTTTCTGTTTACTACTATCTTATTTTGCGTTTCAAATTTCGCATCATCAGTCATTACAACCCCTAAATCTTTTGCTCTAGAATTTCTCTGAATTTCCTGTCTATTTGGGGTATAGTATTCCATGGATTTTAGGTCTTCTCTTTTTCCGTACCGTAACAGCTGAAATTTCTCAGTATTAAACTTCATATTGTTGTCTTCCGTCCACTTGTAGATTCTGTTCATGTCGGTTTGTGAGTGTCCCAAAACCATGTATACATTTTTAAAAAACTTATAACAGGCGAACCCACTAACAGATTCAGATGATTTTTATTTCTTTTTATAGCCTATAGCCTAAGGAGATACAACAGCGAAATTGTTAACAGCCTTGCCTAGCCTAAGGAGATACAAAATCGAAATTAGTAATAGGCCTTGCCTGCCTACAGTAAACATGGAAAATGGAAGTGTGCGCTTATCATTTGAGCAACGAAAATGGATACTGAAGTCGTATTTTAAAGTTGAGAAGATATCAAAGGTTCAACAACAGTGGAGAGACAATTTTGGAACTAATCCTCCAACTCGACTTACCATTTCACGTATCTGTGAGAAATTTGAAGTATATGGTACTGTGCATGATGTGTACAAGCAAGCGACTGGGCGTCCAAAGACATCAACAGATGCTAACACTTCTGATGAAGTGCTACAGGTATTCAACCGATCACCAAGAAAACCTGTGAGACAATGTGCTCGTGAAACAGGGAACAACAGTAAGACAAGTGTCCACAGAATTCTGAAGAATGCTAAATGGAAATCTTACATCCCGAGATTATTACATGCCTTGAATGAGGATGATCCGGATCGCAGAATCCAGTTTTGCGAATGGTTTCGAGTAAAAAACACAGAAGATGGCCAATTTGCGGACAAAATTGTGTGGTCTGATGAAGCTACATTTAAGTTGAATGGTATAATTAATCGTCATAATTGCACATACTGGTCACAAGAAAATCCACACATTTATTTGGAACGACATGTAAATTTACCGGGTATAACTGTCTGGTGTGGTTTTTCTTCCAAAGGTTTGGTTGGTCCATTCGTTTTCGATGGTACAGTTACCGGTCATAGCTACCTCAACATGCTTCGGGGAAAAGGTTTTCCTGCAATTCAACAGTTATACGGAGATGAGGACATTTACTTTCAACAAGATGGAGCACCTCCTCATTACCATCAGGATGTCAGGAACTACCTTGATGAAACATTTCATTATCGGTGGATCGGACGACGAGGTAGTATCGAGTATCCACCACGTTCACCAGATTTGAACCCACTTGACTTTCTTTTATGGGGTCATTTGAAAAATGAAGTATACAGTAGAAGACCTACATCACTTGAACAACTAAAGAGCACAGTTGAAGAAGCGTGTAGAAATATCCCTACAAACATTTTTGTTGAAGTCTGCCAGTCAGTGAATCAAAGAGCGCAGTGGTGCATTGATGTCAATGGTCGACATTTCGAACACTTACGTGTTTAAAACAAATTAAACTATCTATTATTTCGATGTTGTATTTTACCTATAAAAAGAAATAAAAATCATCTGAATCCGTTAGTGGGTTCGCCTGTTATAAGTTTTTTAAAAATGTATACATGGTTTTGGGACACTATATATATATATATATATATATATATATATATATAATATATATATATATAATATATATATATATATATATAATATATATATATATATATATACAGGGTGAGTAAAAAATCTTGCCTCAAAAATAACTATACAATAAATACCTTTGAAGCAGGACTTTTAATTCACCATGTGTGTGTGTATATATATATACAGGGTGAGTCAAAAGTAGCGCCCGATTTCTGTTTTTTGCAATTGCAATTGTGCATCGATCACGAGGGAGGGCACTTTGAAAATTGCAAGTAAAACAGCTTGGTACAGTTCCGTAATAATTTTCCCCCGAATAAATGGTTAGATAAACATGTCATTCATTTATTTCTACCTTCTGTACACTGTAATACAAATGGCAAACAAACAATCAACTGACAGAAATCGGGCGCTACTTTTGACTCACCCTGTATATATATATATATATAGGGTGTTCTAAAAATTACCTAGTAGATTTTTATATGCCTGTCGATCAGTAGTCGGACGTTGTGAACAATGTGTTCAAGTTGAAGGAAAACACTTTGAACATCTAAAATAAAAAATTATTGTTGCTTTTCTTACTGTTGCTCTATTTGAAATCAAACTGTTAAATATCGCTTCATTTTCAAGATATTGCTTTCATATAAAAGTTTACTACGTAATTTTAGAACACTATATATATATATATATATATATATATATATATATATATATATATATATATATATATATATATATATATATATATATATATATATATATTTATTAGTGGGTAAGTGTTTGTTATGTTAAGAAAGGAATTATGTGTTGAACAATTGGTGCTTGAAGTATCCTACCAACGTGCTCTTGGATTTTATCCTTTCTGGGCATCTCTGGTCCGTGTGTGTGAAGCATGGAAGCGGTTCACGGTTGTCTTCTCGCGTATTTTCCTTTCTATTTGTGGTCTATGGCGGGCTCTTCGCGTCCTTTGAGTCGCTGTTGAAGAAGAGCCGAGATGCGCACCTCTTTCCAATCTTCCACAATGCACTCCCGACCGTTTCTTCTTCTTCTTCTTCGTCGTTAGACATTGAGTCGAGTGCGGTTTGTGACGTCATAAAGAAACGGGGTTACGTCGTTCGAACGCGCCCTTGGCAGGGGGTGAGGCTGAGCCCCAGCCTGAGTCCCGCCTCGTGGAGGTTCTTCTCGGAAACGCTTTATTTAAATGTTTCCGCAATCAAAGCTTCATTTAGGCAATTGATTGCCCGCTTTTACATACGTCGAATATGGGGCTGAGACGCGTTGCCTTTGTTGTTGGAATGGAGGGAAGGCCCCAGGTAGAGGAATTATCGAGAAATTGCTTCTCTTGACATCTACCTTCGCCTCAAAATGTCGTTGTGTGGTGTATATATATATACACAATATATATATATATATATATACACACATATATATATACATATATACATATAGACAGCTCTCTCTCTCTCTCTCATTCTATGCATCGAGAACCGCCACTTAGGCCATCACGAGCCTCATTTGGCTCGCGAGCCGCGCACCACTGCCTTATGGGATAAATGGGGATACGTGAACGCGGCCGCGTAAAGTCTCCCATTAATACTTAGATACGTAGATTTTTTATTCACACACAAATGAATTTCCTTACCTATATTGTATATGAAATAAGAACATAATAAAATCATAAACATAATGATATTTACATATGATAAATAAAAATATATTAAATGAAAATAGCACGTATCTTTTCTTCACTCTTTCGGATGGTGCGCATGGTAGACTCATTCACATGATACTCGCGGTCAAGTGATGTTATGCTCATACCACCACGCAACTTATCTAGAATCTTTATTTTTTCGGCTAATGTCATAACCTTACGACTTTTCTTCTCTTTACTATCACTCGCGGATGCTTTATGTTTAGGTGCCATACTGTTGTCTGAGGGTAATAGCAAAAAAACGGCAAAATACGACAAAAACAATCCAACACAACTTCACTGAACTTAACGCGGTAGTGGGACTGAGACAAAGGGTGATGCGAGGGGTGACGCGAGAGGGAGGGAGATGCGGGAGTGTTGGATAGTGTAGGAGAAAACACTAGAGCGCGCATTGGCACGCGTACAGTATTACTGTATTAGAGCGTGTTTGGCGGACCGTGTATAATCAAATTTTCCGCTTTCAGCAAATAATTGTTCGCATTTATTTTTCCGTATATAAGTAAATTCGCGCTGGACAAACACACATTGGACGAGGGTTTACTAATATATATATAGTGGTGGACCGGATGTCAGTTTTTCAACATCTGCGGATGCAGATTTTTTATTTCAATATCTGCGGATGAGGATGCGGATATTTAGTTAATCTGTCAATATAATATAGAATTATGAATATATGACAATTTTTCAAATTTCGTGATATTACTATTATGGCAGGCAATGCATAAGAATTAAAATTAATGCTAATGTTTTCATTATGATAAAAATAATAACTTTCTCAAGAGTTTCAGCCACAGAAAATTCAATGAAACAAGTTTCATTCAATTTTCTGTTACCAGATATTTATATTTTGAGGTTCATATATTTGTTTGTTCATTAATAATTAATACTTTACATGAAATGTGCATGACTGGGCCTTATAAGCTACTTTATAAGCTAATTTAATTGTAAATTGCATAATTTATTAGAGGTAATATCCGCATAACATCCGCAGTCAGAAGTGCGGATGCAGATGTTAAAAATGACGCGGATTCTGGTCCACCACTAATATATATATATAGTGAGAGAGATTTTGTATCAATTTTTTCATAATGGCAGTGCATTATTTGAAAGAATTTTATTTATAATTTTTCGAATTATTTAATTCAGATAATGTGCAATTTGCAAGTCAAGCTCTAGCAACCAATTTCAGTGTTTTGACCTTGAATTATATATATATATATATATATATATATATATATATATATATATATATGCACACTACTGTGCAAAAGTCTTAGGCAGGTCTGAAAAAATCTTGTATTGATAAATTTTCTAAATTTCAAAGGTTAAAATACACGTGTTAGCTTCAAGATTTATCATTTATGAGAGAACCATCAACATAAGTACTGAAAAGTTAGATACAGTTGTCGTCAAAAGTCAGTATTTTGTATGACCGCCCTTTTCCTGCAAAACTGCTGCGATTCGATTTGGAATGCTATCTTGGAGTTTTTGTAAGAAATCCGCTGGAATGTTGTTCCATGCATCTAAAAGGACCTGCCATAGCTCTTCTCTCGATTTTGGCTGCTTTTCTCGCTTCTTTTTGTCTAAATAATCCCAAACAGCCTAAATAATATTTAAATCAGGGCTCTGGGGAGGCCACTCCATCAATTGCGAGTTTCAACGTTCTTTTTTATTCTCCAAATAGGTTTTGACTACATTGGCAGTATGCTTAGGGTCATTGTCGTGCTGAAAAATAAAATTTTGCCCAATTAATCTCCGACCTGATGGCACAGCATGATGAATTAAGATCTGTCTGTATCTTTCTACATTCAGTGTTCCATCAATTTGGTAAGATCCCCAACACCATTTGCTGAAATGCAGCCCCAAACTTGGATAGATCCTCCTCCATGCTTAGTTGTTGGCTGTAAACACACTTCCTTGAATTGTTCTCCGTTTCTTCTTCTCACATACTGTCTTCTCTCTGTCCCAAAAATTTCAAATTTTGACTCGTCACTCCAGAGGACCCTTTTCCCACTGGTCAGCATTCCAATTCTTGCGCTTTTGAGCATATTTGAGCCCTTTGACTCGTTTCCTTTCCTGAGAAATGACTTTTTGATTGCCACTCGACCATTAAGACCATTTCTGATGAGTGGACTCGTAATCCTGAGGGCCTGGGCAAGTTTTGCACTGGATTTTCGTCTATTTCTGAGAGATGTCGTTTTTAGAGTTCCCTTGGCCTTCCACTGCGTTTTCGACCTTCAACTTTGCTGCCTGTTTCGCGCTGTTTCTTCAAAATTGCTCGAATACCACATCTTGATACCCCAGTTTGTCGCGATATTTCTGATTGAGATGAGATTGACCCTGCTCGTGCAATAATACCATCCGGTGTCGAGTTGCGATGGATATTTTAGCCATTGCTTAACCAACGTAAAATTTTATGCCTTTATCTGGAAAAAGAGAGAAAATTAACAATTAAGAAAAAACTGTTACTGAATGAGCTTAGAATATCTCGTAAGATAGAACGGAATTGTAACACGAAGCTTCTAGGTACTATCTCCAGCAGTAGCACGTTTTGATGAAACATCCGTTTTCTTCGTTAAACTGCCTGATAACTGAGATTATTGACAATGACTATACATTATAATTTATATTTATAATAAAACAACACTAACATGCTCAAATATTCAACATAATTATTAAAAAAAAAAGAAAAACGCAACTGTACAAGGGTGCCTAAGACTTTTGCACAGTAGTATGTATATATATATATATATATATATATATATATATATTATATATATATACCGTAATATGGGGTGAGATTGGCACTTAAAAAAACCTGGTTTTATGCATTGCAGAAGAAAGAGTTTCATGGAAAAAAGCATTTTTAATCTATGAAATTTTGCCTATCTTTTTGTCTAAATACTGTTTTCCTTTATCTTCCTTAACTTATAACTTATGGGTTACGTTGTGACAATTGTGACTTGTGAGTAGAAAAACGGGTGTTTTTTCCGCTCACAATTGTCACAATATAATTCATAAGTTAAAGAACATGGAGAAAAAAGTGTGTACACAAAAAGATTAAAAATAAGAGTGCTTTTTTCCATAAAACCGTTTCTTTTTGCACAAAATGCATAAAACCAGGTTGTTTTTTTTAAGAAGTGCCAATGTCACCCCTTGATTCAAAATCACCCAATATTACGATATATACAGTATATATGCGCGTCTGTAATTCGTATAGGAACTTCAATATTGTCAGTGAAATTCTTTGAAGATTTCAGTGGCTTTTTTTTCTCGTTCTAAAATCCATTATGTTGTCCGTAATTCTAAATTAGAAAGTGTAAAGTAGGCGTGTCGCCAACTTCACTGTTTGTGATCCTTGAGAAATTAATTGTTTTAATTAAAATTAATCGCTTGGCGAGATAAATGAAGAGATTAAATTGTTTTTATTGAGGCTTTTAATCCTTTTCTGGAAGGAAAGGACTATTTAAGGCGATTTGTTTTTGTCTTTAACGGTTAATCGTACCGTTAAACGAGTGGATTTTAGCCTCTGTTTATCGATCACACTGGGATTGGTTGCAGTACAGTTTGGTGGTTTTTTTTTATTTTTGTATACTATCGGAAAAAAAGTTCGCCAAAGAATTATTAAATTTGTAAAAGGCATGAAAAAATTACTAATCGATAATATTGCATCCTAATTTTGAATATGTTATTCTTTTGGGTGATAGTAATGAAATTTCAAGAATAAACCCAGTCATTACTAATTGGTAATTTTTGTGCGCTTTTTAATAATTTTAGGCGAACTTTTTTCTGAAATTGTACCGCGACTGAACCTCTTTTCTCGTTTTATTTATTTAAAATAATTTGAATTCTACTTCGTCATGGGGTAATTACGCGCTTTTAAAGCCGTCATCAGAAACCCCCGTTTTCTAGTTTTTCTGTTTGACCTCCGTTTCCTGCGACCTTTGTTTGACCTTACCCGGCAAGAAGGTCACGCAAAAGCGAACTTCGAATGCGAGTTTTCGCGCGGGGGTCAAAATCTGTGACCTCCCTCGAGATTTAAATCAAATTATTTGCTTTGAAAGCTGATACCTTTTCTTGTTTGGTTTTCCGCCATTTTTTCATTGGGAATTGAGCCCGTAATACAACATTATATATATATATATATATATATATATATATATATATATATATATATATATATATATATATACATTTTAACTGCAAACAACACACAGTATAATTAATGTAAAGAACGACGCTTGTGTAGAAGAACGTTCATTTGTTCGTTCTCCCTCCTCATCTTGTGCGGAACGTTCTTCTACACAAGCGTCGTTCTTTATATATATATATATATATATATATGTGTGTGTGTGTGTGTATATACAGTATATATATATGGGGGTGAATTTCACAATTAAACACGTGAAATAAATAAATGATGCACACCCACAAAGAAAAATTAAAAGCGATTCCAATCCAAGGACTTTCGTGTATTCAACATTTCTTGACGAGGTGTATTGTTCAATACACGAAAGACCTTGGAATCGCTTTTATTTTTCTTTATGGGTGTGTAATAAATAAATAAATATATATAAATTATAAATTTTGTTCCTATGGCAATGCGGTATTTGTTATTTAAATGGTTGAGAGGTAAAGTAAATAGTGATTTTGCGTTTGAGATTGTAAACCTTTTAGCGAGTAAGTAACGCTATTTCGTCTTCAGACCTTCCTTTTCGTGCCATTAATTTGTGTGTTTTCTTTCGTAGGTACGTAAGCATGAAAGGAAGATTCGTATGTACTTGTGTACGTGCGTGTACGTCATATTCATCGATGGAATGTAAGTATTCGAGGTTTTAGATTGTACACTTCTTTGCGCAGCTCCTCTGAACCATGTTACGTTGGTGTTCATCTCCAGGTTTATGTGGAGGACCGAAACACGCGTTATCGCTCATTTTACATTTTGTTTTTTACGGTACTTTACACCGCTCGTGGTGTGAGAGAGAATATGGCGAACATAAACAAGAGGAAATTTTAGTACATGGGATGTCATGGAGAGATTGTTGGATTTCGGGGGTGTCGGAGAGGTTGTTGGATTTCGGGGGTGTCATGGAGAGGTTGTTGGATTTCGGGGGTCTCATGCGGAGGTTGTAGAATTTAAGGGTGTCACGCAAAGGTTGTTGGATTTAGGGGTGCCCTAGGAAATTCCTGTGTCGCAATCGTCCTATTGCATTTTGGGTGTACTCGTTTGGGCTGTTTGCCTCGCTTCGATGCTTCAGTTACGCCCTTTTTCTTTTTTTTTTTTTCCCCAGTGCCTCCTAATCTGTGCGATGCATCTCTTCGTGTTCCCGCTTTTGTCTGGCGGGTGTATATTTCCATGAAGGGAAGTGACAACTGACATATTATTTTAAACATAAAATAATTATATATATATATATACACACAGTAATATATATATATATATATATATATATGCGTGTGTGAAGTAATGTGGTTGGCTTTTATAGGTATGAGATTTAAATTTGTAATTCAATTCGGTTTTATTCTACATAAAAATTTCTATTTAAGGTTGAGTTGGAGTGAAAATATTGACGTATTCGTTTCGTGCTCAAAATATAAATGATTTAAAATCTATATTTTGGATATCATTCATTTGATGTTGTCTTTATTATTATTATTATTATTATTATTATTTTTATTATTTGCGTATAAATGTGTTCGTAAAAAAAAATCGTAATTATTATTATTCTATATATGTATAAACATGCGTAAGAAAAACTTGCGTTAAACGTGTTTCTATGTTCTATTAATGCTGGTTAATAACGAACGAGTGATTCTTCTTTTTTTTCTTTTTTTTTTTGTAAAGCTGCGCTCCTGCCCCCGCCTCTTTTTTTTTTTTTAACATTTTTTTTTCGATTGTAGACGACAGAATAATGGAGTTATCCCTCAATCTTTAGTCACAATTGTTGAATGAAAGAATGCAGTTGTAGTGTTTGCTTCAGTGTCTTCTTATTGTATACGAGTACACACACACACACACACACACACACACACACAACACACACACACACCGGTGTCGTGCAGAGGATTCACTTTGCGGTTTTGGTTTTCCTTCTGCGGTACTTAAATTTACCTGTTGTTGTACCACTGTTTAAGAATCTCATAAACTGTATTTATATATATATATATATATATATATATATATATATTATAGAATGTTACACACACACATGGTGTAGTGGTTAGCGTCGCTGACTACGAAACCATCGGCCCCGGGTTCGAGACCCGACGGCAGCCGGCGCGCAGCAAAACCCAGCTGTTCATCCTTCTACACAATAAAGAAAGTGGTTGGTAGATAAATGGGTATCCTAGGTGGCCTAGTGGTTAAGACGCTCGGCTGCTGATGGGGCGTGGTTCGGATTCCACGTTAAACTGTAGGTCTAAGGTGGAGTGAAAAGTTTGACCTTCGTCAGAATGAACAATTCGGGCGGAAGCTAACCAAAGGTTTATATATACAATAAATACTTTTGAGGCAGGACTTCTGACTTACCCTGTATATTTATAGAATATTTGGTGGGAGAAATTCCGGTAACACACACGAATTATAATATATTTTTTATTAAAAAAATCTATACACCTAGAAAGTGATGTATACCATAAAACAAAACAAAAAACAAGTTTCGTCGCATACAGGGTGACCTTGATTGTACTCCATAAAAAGAAGCGAATCTTAGTCAAATCTGGAGACACAACACTAGTTAATCAATCGACCCACGCCCCTCGATCGACCAACCAGGAAACTTTCCTTTCAAAAAGTCGTGAACAGGGTGTTCGTAAATTGGTGGATTTCCATTACGTGAAGATGGTTTATTTGTAGAATTTAATATTTATTTATGGTAACGTGGTTGGAGTAATTTCTTTATTCGAGTTTTCAGGATATCCGTTTGCTGTACTTAACGGTGTCACGAAAGAGGAACTGTCCGATGATGCCTTCTGCATGAGGGCTACGTCGTAGCCAATGTCGTAACACCGCTTCCCGTTGATCAACGAAGTTAAGCGACAGTGGGTCTGGGTAGTTGTTGTAGTTGCGTGGGACACCGTCCTCCGCGTCCAGATTATGTAGCGACCCACGGTTCGGATCCCACCCGCAGCCGTAGTTCCCCTTCCGTCATAAAACCTTAGATGTTGCGGAGGTTAAACAACGTCGTCATCACAGTGCCTCCATGACCAAATTCCACACCATGAATCAATCGTTTATTCATAAAAATTATAATATTAGAGTTCCTTTTGAATTATATTGATACATTAATACAGTTTCTGTTGTTACAGTAATACAGTTTCTGTTACAGTAATACAGTTTCTGTTACAGTAATACAGTTTCTGTTATGTTACGGTCAGTTGGATTATTTATTTTATATAATTTGCCCCCCTTAAACTTGGAGCTTTTTCCGCACAAATACCTGTGCATTCAGCTCTTGCGTAATTATGACATAAGAATTCTCAACAGCAGAGTAAACCCAGTTATGCCCATTGAACTCGAACGTAAGTACATCGAAGCGAGTTCGGGAAAGGTTTGCAGTCACATCGTTGTAGCTACGGGCTCGTAGCAAATGAGGGCGATAGGGCTTCAGTCCCAGATGGTTGATCATCCGTCGAACGCTGAATGAGTAGTTCTAGTCATACTTAAACTATAGAGAAGCTCTTCTTGATTACTTTAAGGAAAGGTCTCGTTTGAAAAGTGGCAACAATGACTCGTTTGCTTTCACCATCTCGAGCGAATCTAGTTCTCCGACCTCGGTTCTTCGTGGGTACTTGCAATATCATCGAACTTCCGTACGAAGTTCAAAATGTTCTTAAGTGCGGGTTGCAGATGGAATTTGGTCATAGTATTTCTGGTAGCGACGAGCAACCTCGACTGCATTCTGGTAAATGATCTACTATTTTGGAAGTTGAATTCTTTCAGATGTAGACAGCTGTGAGCAATGGTGAATACTAATCAAGGTTGGCCTACCCTGTAGGCGTGTGTCTGTGATTAATAAATCGTATAAATTGTTTTCTGAGTATTGGGTTCCGTATTAACAGGTGCAGCACGACGCAAAACTTTGGTCCGTTAAACATGTTTTTGTGCTTTTGGCATATATATATATATATATATATATATATATATATATATATATATATATATATATATATAATATATATATATATATATGTCAAAAGTATTTATTGTATAGTTATTTTTGAGGCAGGACTTTTGACTCACCATGTACGGGGCTCCAATAAACCTTAGGCCCCACCCCGCCCATGGCCTAAACCATTAGAGGCACAGTAAAACTAAACATATCTTATAAAAGAGAATTTAATCCTGCATTTAATGAGAAACAATTCAAACTTGGTGTTCCCGCCATTGGCTTCCAAGACAGCCTGAATTCGCTTTGGGTAGCTTGCCAAAAGTGACGTGAATAGATCTTGATCGTTACGCAATTTGCTAAAACAGTTTCAATGTGTTGCGTCATTGTATCCTTCGAAAATCGATTTGCTGCAAGTTCTTGAAACAAGAGACATTCAACTTGTCCTTTATAACTGATCCATGTGTTCACAGACGTTCAGGTCAGGAGAATTTCCTGGCCATTCTTCATTTCCAAAGAAATCGATCTCATGGTTCCGCAACAACTGTTGAGTGGCTAATGCCTTAAAGCAGGGGGCCTTATCGTGCAGAAGTGTAACCTGATCAACATCCATAACATTGTTTGGGTTTCTTAGAAAAGGAATGACATGCTGGGATAGAATAATATCACGAAAATACTGTCCATCCCAACTCTGACCATTTGGCTTCAGCACCCACATGAGCTGCTTTGCAGTGAACAAAACAAACACACCAACACAGTCTGGACTTTTTAATAATTCGCGATAATGTTCATTGTCATCGATTTCATCTGGTGTTGTGGCCCACACTCGATCATTTTGGTAGTTAGGCCGACGTGTTACGTAAACAAAAATTCATCGGAGACAGCTAATGCATGAATCATCCACATCCCAATCTTCAAGATAATGGGCAAACCACATTCTGTCATCGATGTTGAGTTTTTCTTGGCTTTGGAAGTTCATGCCAAGGCTTTAAACCTTGCCTATGACGGTACAGTCGAATGATCTCACCACTAACGATCTTTCCTCTGAACACTTCGATCTCTCTAGAAAGTTTAGCACAGCTGTTTTCCCGCTTACGCGTACCGCTTTCAATGATGTCCTTTGTTTCCTGAGAGAGAGGCAAATTTGGGCGCCCAGATTTGGTTGTATCCATTTCACATTCATCCAAAGTTTTATTCCAATTTCTTTTGACGAAGTCCTCACTTCTTCGCACTTTTTGGCAACCCATGAACGTGTTATAAAGGTGGCTCCAGCATCACGAGCTTCCCGAAATGTTATTGCTCGTATGCGATCTATCACACGTTGCCTCTCCGAATCACCAATTAATTGAGAAGCCATTATATTATCACTTTATAAGCTAGATTAATTTTAATACCTGCAATAAATAAAGAATTTTACATATTTTATAATCACTAAAAACTATTTCGATATAAGTAAACATGTAAGCTGCAAATGGGTGGGCTAAGGTTTTTTTGGAACCCCTTATATACAGGGTGTTCTAAAATTACCTAGTGAACTTTTATATGAACATAATATCTTAACAAAAAACATGCGATATTTAACAGTTTTATTCCAAATAGAGCAACAGTAAGAAAAGCAACAATAATTGTTTACTTTAGATGTTCACAGTGTCTTCCTTCAACTTGAACACATTGTTCACAACGTCCGACTACTGATCGCAGACATATAAAAGTTTACTATGTAATTTTAGAACACCCTGTATATATTACTTATTGTAAAGGTTATATTCCTGCATAAAAAATGAACGTGGTGGGCACCGTTAACCAAAAGTTAACTTCGATAACGATAATCCGTTAACCCCAATTTTTAACTCCGATGACGATAATCCGATAATTTTACTACAAAGTTAACGGAAGTTAACGATAATCCGTTAACGATAACTATTTCTTTACTAACATTTAAAAAAATCAAGGAAAAAAGCTTTAAAACCCATAGAAAATGTTTATTTATGCAAAATCCAGCAATAAATAGGTATTTAACTGTATTTTTATCAAGTTTTGCAACTTTTTGCTTAATAACTTTTTTTTTTTTTTTAATAAAAATGTACTGATTACATGTTTTGAAACCCTTGTAACCACTAACCATTAACTAAATTTTAATTTACCAAGAATTATTATGGCGGGAACTGAAAGGTAAAATTAAATTTTAGGCACATTTATTAAAGACTATGACACAATGTGCTGGTTGCCCTTCAGAAAGACCAACTTCTCAAAGTTAGGCCCAACTGCCAGTCTTGACCTCTTGGCCTCAGGATGTCCTTGCCGAGAGGGAAGAGCCGTTCCACTGCGGCAGAGGACGGAATTGGGCAGACTGAAGTTATGGCGGTTTGAATTCATTCGCGGAGCGGTGATCTTCCGTGAATGACTCCTCGCAGTTAACGGACTTTAACGGACTAAATATCGAGTTATCGGAAGTTAACTGGTCCGATAACGATAAATGGAAATTAACTTCCGTTAATAGTCCGTTAAAAAGTTAACTTCGTTAATTAACTGTTATCGGATTAACGCTTTAGTGCCCAACACTGAAAATGAATGGCGTTCGTTGGACTGCACTTGTAATCGTTTGATCGACTCTCATCCTGTCTCCACATTCATTGCTTCCGTTCGAAAAGCGAATAAAGTCCTTAAGGAGAAAGAGAGGTCGCTGTATTCGGCTCGCGTAACATCACTTCACAGGACTCAACCCCCTACCCCTTCTTCCCTCTTTTTCTTTGACCTTCCGCTATCGATCCCATTTGAGTGACCGCTCCAAATCTATGGCTTTTATCCACGCTCATTCTATCCATTTTAATCCGTTTTATCCATTCGTATCTGGAGCATCTTCACTCCGCTCTTGTGAATGTAATTGGTTCCTTGAGGAGATGACCAATGGATGGCAGATTCCTTTTTTCCTTGAGGGTTTTTGTATTGCTTGTGTTCAAGGTACTATTGTCCTTTCGAGTATATTGAGAATGTTGTGTGTGTGTGTGTGTGTGTGTGTGTGTGTGTGTGTGTGTGTGTGGTCATCATAATGTACTCTCACTGACATTAGAGAGTTGATTCTCTCAATTTTTTATTTGATTCAGTTTATCTCGTAATTTGGGTATCTCTATTTTGGTATTTTGGCATCTTTATTTTGGTATTTTCCTTATGAAGAGTTTTTCATTTTTTTTTTTTTTTATCACTTCACTCGACGAGAAATGGGGTATTTTATTAGTCAATATTTGCGCATGTGTTCGAGTTCGTCTTCAAGCTTGAATGAATGGACACCCCCCCCCCCCCCCCCCCCCCCCAAAAAATCCTATTTGATCTTAAATCTTAATAATAAAGATTTATTGGAACGCGTTTCCTCATGTTTTCATTGGCTGATCGGATGATGTTAGGTTCACTTGTGTTTTGCTGCTGTTCCGGTTTCAGTAACAGATTTTTTAACAGCTATAAGTGTTGCCTTATCAGTTCATTCGATTATCTGTGGTGGAACAGACTGTTATATTAAGGTTCAAATGGCTTTATTATTATTTATTATTATTATTATTATTATTATTATTATTTCGTTCCACTCTAGTTTGGGAGCGATAAAATTATACCTTAATTGACTTTGTCTATTTTTTAAATTAAGGCGTTACATTTCTACATGAAATGATGCTTTTATTATTAAAAATTATTATGCCTTATTATTATTATGATGCCTTGTTAAAAAAAGTGACCGAGTTCTGTAGGTCAGAATTTTTTGTTGTCACGTTCAGGGTTTACGTCTTGGAAGGTATCATCTTATGGACGGACGTAATAATATAACCAGGAAGGAGAGACCAAAAACTGGCACGTTGCTTTAATTCCGAGCTATTATTACTACCAGCATCATCGTGAGACGAACCCCCGACCTCAGTCGTCCTCGCTTCGGTTACGAGAAACGACGTTACCCGCTGAGCTACTGACGCCGTTTTGGACAACCATCGTCAGCGGGTTTCTTCAGTGACCTCTGAATATGATGATCTTATCGTACGTACGAGCCCTACGACATCTGATCGACTTGACGTTCTACTGACAATTTATTATTAGGTTACGTTACGTTACTTTTTAAGAGTGTGATGATTTGGCCTCGTCGACGAAATGGGTGTAGGTCCGTATATACGGACGGAACACGCGAGACACTATACCTTTATTATAACTTTTAATGTGTCGCGTTTTCGATTCCCGACTTTATTTATTTTTTTAATTTGGTGGAAGAGATTTTTCAAAGGGGGGGTGACTAGGGAAGAGGAAGAAGAGAGTGAGAGTTTTGGGGAAGGGTTCGTCGGTCTTTATTTTATTCCCGCAAGGATAGAGTATCACGTTCGATTCTGAAGGGAACAATAGACCGGTAAAAGGAATTCATTCCGGGCCCATTTTGGTAACCCTCCTCCCCCCGAACTCCTCCTTCCCCCGATGAAAATGTCTTTAATCTTTTCCCTTCCCCAAGATTGCTTCGTTCTTGCCCCCCCCCCCCCCCCCCCCCCCGCCTCTCTCTCTCTCTCTCTCTCTCTCTCTCTCTCTCTCTCTCTCTCTCTCTCTCTCTCTCAGACGAAAAGAACTTTTCAATGTAGATAATGTAATAATAAGTTAGAGGAGAAAGGAATTTTGTTTTTGAGGGAACATTTTAAGGGTAGTTCTTACAGACGAATTTGTAGGGAAATAATGACTGTTGGTGTTTTATGTTAAAATGGCAAATGCTAAACGTCCTCCTCTGAATTGTTTCAGTAAAAGGAAACATTTTTAATCACAGATTTTGTATATCGTATTCGGTATGTATTTTTATGCAAATAATTGATACAGGGTGATTTTTGAGAGAGACGTTATTATACTTGGGTGTGATTTCGAGTCTTCGAAGATACGTTGGTTTTGGTAAGATTTTGTTAATTTTATATATAGGTTTCAGTTTGTGGGATTTGTTATTTCGTGGACTCTGCGTTGTATTGTTTGGTTTTCACAATTACGTTAGATATAGTCTTAGAGATGTACCGACTGCGAATTATGACCGACTATAAGAAGTCATTCTTATTTAGGTTTGCGGACAAAAGTATTTTAATTTTATGACTGCTTCGTACTTATTAATTTCTATTTAAATATATCCGTAATGCTTATGCAATTTAGAGCTCTTGGTATACGTTTCGCATAAATTTAACGCGTGCCTCAATGGCGACATGAGTCATTTCCGCTTAATAGAATATTGTCCTAGTGGGATCTTTTAAACTATTTCCCCGCCCCAACATACTCTTTTCAACAATCACCACCCCAATGTTGATCTTTTCAACTATATCCTCCTCCAAAGTTTAAACTCTGAAAATTAACCAAAATAAGATAAGAAAACAATAACAACAAATTTATTATTTATTGCAAACATATAATAAATAGAGAACTATTATTTACATAGGATAAAGTTTGAATGCCCGGTTAGGTTAATTGAATGCCCGGTTATGCCTTTTAAACTATGTCCCCCCTCTCCGAAGCTGGGGGGAAAAATAGTTTAAAAGATCCTCCGAGTATTTTACTGTGACTACCGTCATAGTCGTTTATTTACTACGACTACGGTACTGAATAAAGTTAGACTACTTTAGTCTGAAATAGTATGCCTAAATATTTCAAACTAAAGTCCTGAAGGTTGGACTTAGCTATAGGGTCTATCTCGAAATGAAATATTTCAAATTCAATTTAATTCATTGTTCTATATAACTTATGGCAAGGTTATTTTAATAGATCTGGAAAGTAAAAAAGGATATAAAATTTGTTAATACGTGAAAGTTAATGCAAATTCCTAAAATAATATATGTTACAGTTTAGACTTCAGAGGATTATGTGTCAAAGGTTTAAGGGAAGCTTGAGAAGTTAAAGCTTACCTAACTTGGCCTAATTAAGACTTAAAGTTTGAAAGTATATGTATTTGTAGTCAGATGTATTATTTCTCAATAAAAAAAAATATATATATATAGGTGTGTGTATGTATGTAGGTGTGTGTATGTATGTAGGTGTGTGTGTGTATATATATGTATGTGTATATATATATTTATGTATATATGCGTGTATGTATAATTGTAAGAGCAACTAATAAGTTTGAATTATTGAGCATGTGTAATTATTGACATGCAAGCCAAAAATGAGCAACCAATAAATAATACTATTTCATTTTTGAGTCACCAGGTCACCTCGACATTACCACATACCGTAACCATTGGGTCCATTTTCTTTTAGTCTAAATCTAACATCATAGAAAATTGTGTTTAAATTATTTCAAAAGGAAACTTAAATAAAATGGGTTATGTTTTGTACTTATACTGGTAAAATAATGATAAATAGGATATTTAACAAACATTTAGCAACTAAGCCGACTAGTCGGCCAATAATATCAATAGCCGACAACGAATAGTGGACTGAATAGGCCGATATCAATAGCCGACAACGAATAGTGGACTGAATAGGCCGACTAGCGACCGACTAGTCTTAAATCGCATGATTGATTTGTGGTTTTCCAAGTAATAAAAGTACATAATGTATATATATACACTGAGTGGCAGAAAAATCGGCCCACTTGGAATATCGCGAAAAGCAAAAAAGTGGGCAAGCTTCTGTTTATAAAAGTTTTAAAATTCAAAAATATAGTCTATGAGGCAACCAAATAACGAGAAAAAAACAACGTCAGCTGCGAACACACTAACTGTAACGAATTTTCGACTTTTTAAGCATTCGACAGTCTGACATTCAATTGCTCTTAGACTGCTAGTGCCACTTTTTTCTTCCACTAGTGGGAGTAGGCATTTGCGTTTAGTAACATATAGAGTCATAGACCTCTAATTCTTTTGGGTTTCAGAATTGGACATTTATAATCAGGGATGCCACTCCTTGGGATTTATCCCAAGATCTTGGCATTTTCAGCGATACCTGGGGATATTGAGATTTCTTTAAACAAATATAGCAAATCTTGGGAGATATATATATATATATATATATTATAATCGGGATTTCTTGGGATTTTTTGCAAGTGGATTTTGAATTTTTTTAAATTTCTAAGTGGCATCCCTGTTTACATTGGATTTGAGTGCCGTGAACGTCGCAAGAGTCGTAGCCCTAATTGAAGATGGTCGGAGCCAGCGTTACGTCGCCGATGCGCTAGGAATTCCAAGAACAACTGTTCAACGTGTCTATCAACGCTATGTGGAGACAGAGGAGTACACCCGAAGATCAGGATCTGGAAGATCGCGCTGTACATCTGCCCGTGACGATCGTTTCATCGTCTTGATTGTTTTGCGAGATCGTCGCTTGACTGCCACAAACGTCCGTAATGAGCTGGAAAGTTCTCGAGACGTCAGTGTATCGGAGCGAACAGTTAGAAGGAGACTTATGGAAAGTGGCTTACATGCTAAATGTTCAGCAATGGGCCCGGAATTGCACCCACACCACAGCAATGCTCGTCCTGCTTTCGCTCGTGAGCATGTCAATTGGACTCTGGTCCAATGGGGACGAGTATTGTTCACGGACGAAACGAGATTTAATCTTCGAACATCCGATGGACCGGAAAGAGAGTGAAGAAGAACAGGAGAAAGATTCGCCCCGTGCACTTTTACGGAGAGGGTTGCTTTTGGAGGAGTCCAATTGACATGCTCATGAGCGAAATCAAGACGAGCATTGCGGTGATGTGAAAGCAATTCCGGGCCCATTGCTGGACGTCTAGCATGTAAGCCACTTTCCATAAGTCCCCTAACGGTTCGCTCCGATACAATGACGTGCTCGAGACCTTTCCAGCTCATTGCGGACGTTTGTGGCAGTCAAGCGACGATCTCGCAAAACACTCAAGACGATGAAACGATCGTCACGGGCAGATGTACAGCGCGATCTTCCAGATCCTGGTCTTCGGGTGTACTCCTTTGTCTCCACATAGCGTTGATAGACACGTCGAACCATTGTTCTTGGAATTCCTAGCGCATCGGCGACGTAACGCTGGCTCTGACCATATTCAATTAGGGCTACGACTCTCGCGACGTTCACGGCACTCAAATCCATCGTAAATGTCCAATTCTGAAACCCAAAAGAATTAGAAGTCTATCTGTTACTAAATGCAAATGCCTATTCCCACTAGTGGAAGAAAAAAGTGGCACTAGCAGTCTAAGAGCAACTGAAGAATGTCAGACTGTCGAATTCTTAAAAGTAGAAGAAAATTCGTTACAGTTAGTGTGTTCGCAGCTGACGTTGTTTTGTCTCGTTATTTGGTTGCCTCATAGACTATATTTTCGATTTTTAAAACTTTTATACACAGAAGCTTGCCCACTTTTTTGCTTTTCGCGATATTCCAAGTGGGCCGATCTTTCTGCCGCTTAGTATATATAAACCATGTTTTACTAAACTTGCATTCCCTACAATCTCGTCCACAATTACCTACACCTTAATTAATGTACATGTCAAGTCTTAAGGTAAATACATTACACACTATTTTATATAACGGATTTCCGCATCATGCACTTTCCCTTCGTCGTACACTTCGGCCGCCCCATTAGTGCGACGATTCGCGAGTAGTGTGTATATATATATATATATATATATATATATATATATTATATATATATACACGGTGAACCAAAAGTAGGTGGACAGTAGATTGAATACGGTTTGTGTTATATTATATTATAACTATGGTGTTCATTATAACTATGGTGTTTGTGTTATATTTATTAAATATTATAACTAAATTTATTTAAATTTTATTTTGTATTATAGTATACAAAAAAATTAAATATGTATTCTCAAAATAAACGTTATCATTTACTGTCCACCTACATTTGGTTCACCCTATATATATATATATAATATATATATAATATATATATATATAATATATATATAATATATATATATAATATATATATATATATATATAACTGTGTGTATGTATGTCATTCAAAGTATTCAAAATTAGGAATACTCTCGGGTGTAAACTGCAAAGTCCATCAATTTATTTACAAATAAATAAAAGCGTCTGTCATGAATGGGAACTTGCCGAAGCATTGTTGGGGAGATAATTTTGAGTAAAGGTTTATCGCAGTAACGATAAGTTAATGTAACTGATAATATTGAATGCCCAGTGGGCGCTGAGGGCACGGAGAATGCCCCCTCGATAGACCCAGATAGAATCGAGCGCTGGCAGTCGTAATTGCCCGAAAGCGATACCCACAAATGTCAAATAGATGAAAATACGTTGACGTTTCTTCGCGATTACGTAAAAAGGTAGATAAAGTTAGATGAAGGTAGACGCTGGCAGGGTTTTAAATTTAGGCAGACGGTTTCCAGTAGAAAATTTTGACGGTATTTTTGGCTGTCAACGACAGCTGCCGCTACGAACGAACATCTAATACGTCAATGAGACGGTCCTTTGTTGCCGTCCAGACATAGGCTTTGTAGGCCTAGGCAGGCATTGTGCGTAGGACAATTTTTTTTTTAATGCGTTGTAGGCTACGAATTTGAAGTGTCCTTTGTAAGAAGACGTTGGTCGTGAAATCCGGCGAATCTTCTCCAGTTTTCCGGTTTTGGCTTCCTTTTACGAGAATATAAACGGAATATTTACAGAAATTAATTATTAGTTTTTGAATTATCATCAGAAATTTTAAATTCGTTTGAAAGCCAAAAAAAAAAGTGTTTCGTTAACGGAAAGTCCAAAGAAATTTTTATTTTCTTCCGAGTTAGAGATGGTCTTAAACTTAAAATTGTTCAAAAAAGATTTTGAATTAAGAATTTTTTCTTTTAAAGTGTTTAAAATACTCGTGTACATAATGGTAGTCGATGTATCAAATCAGCAACTTCAAGTTATATATAATATATATATATATATATATATATATATATATATATATATATATATATATATATAAATAATATTATACACATACGAGTATATATATAGCTATATATAGTTACATTCGCTCCTATTTGGTTCTACCTTTTGCATCACTTTCCTGGTACACGGAAAGTAGTTACTACTACTACTTTGTCTTAGATGTTTTTTGGGGGTTCAGTTTAGGTTAACCTAACCAAATTTAACCTAACCTAACCTAACCTAAAAAAACAAAAAAATCCGGTGTGTAAAATCCTGAGGTAGCATGGAGTGGTGGTAATATGATTTCGCATTTTTTAATTAAAATTCTAACGCGAGTGAAATTTGAGAAAATAATCATTATATACGGTAAAAAAAAGCGCATTCTCTAAAGTTCTTAATGCAACCCTCCCCCTACCTTAATGCAAGCGTAAGTGATTAAACATTAGAAAAAATAAGACACATCACATGGACCTAATGTAACTTCAGTAACCATTGATGAAAATGTAGAAGGAATTTGGCGATTTAGGAATGCTTCTCTCTTTCTACACACACACACACACACACACACACACACACATATATATATATATATATAATGAAAATAATCACGAACGAAAATTAAAACAAGAAATAGTGCTCAAGTGCTTTCGTCTAATGACATCCTGTGGATGTCATTAGACAAAAGCACTTGAGCACTATTTCGTGTTTTAATTTTCCTTCGTGATTATTTTCATCATATATATTATTTACATGTTAATTTCGCGAAATAATTTTCATATATATATTCTTACCATAATTATATATATATATATATATATATATATATACTACCAGTCAAAAGTTTAAGTACACCTACTAATTTCCAATGTTTTGCTGCTTAGCTCATGACATAAACTTCAAATGTAAACTTAACAGGTACTGGAGATGAATTTGCTTGCCTGGCTTTCATATTGTATGGTTCAGTGCATCTGCCCTATGCAGTGTGTTGTAACACAGAAGCTTCTTCAAAATAGCCTTCAAAATGTGTTAATTTACGTCTAGCATGCACCCTAAAATTAATGCCATTAGCTCTGCACAAAGGTCCAAAAACAGTTTAAAAGTCTTTACTGGGGTAGTGTGTTTCTTCAGGATTATGTTAATACATGTGTTCAGTTATTAACATGCGCTGCAGGTCTTTATATGTAAAATCCTTGCAGAGTAGCTAACTGTGTAGTTTAAAGTATATTTCTGTGTTTCAAAAAGCAAAAATGGGTGCCAAAGCTCAGTTAACAACATAAAAAAACAGTCGATTGTAACTTTGAGAAATGAGGGTCAATCACTGAGGCAAATTGCAAAAAAATTAAAAGTTTCTGTGAATGCGGTTGCTTGTGCCATTAAACGGTACGAAGAAACTGGTCAAAATAAGAACAGAAAAGGTCAGGGCGACCAAGAACCATAACAGACTCAGAGGACAAGTATATCCGAGTCACCAGTCTGCGCAACAGACGCCTCACAGCACCTGAAATCAAAGAAGCCCAGCTGAACAACTCCAGAAGTACAACAGTTTCAACATCAACTGTTCAGAGAAGACTAAGAGGGGCAGGATTAAAAGGACGATTTGCAGCAAAGAAACCAATGCTGAGACTCCAGAACAAAGAGAAAAGGGTAGCCTGGCTAAAAAACACCAAAAATGGACTGTTGAGCATTGGAAATTTGTTCTTTGGACTGACGAATCAAAGTTCGAAGTTTTTTGATCCAAACGCAGAGTATTTGTGCGGCGTAGAGTGGGTGAAAGAATGACACAGCAAGCGTGTTGTGCCAACAGTGAAGCACGGTGGAGAAAGTGTGATGGTCTGGGGATGTTTTGCAGGGGAACAAGTTGGAGATCTCCACAAAGTCACTGGAATACTGAACCAACGTGGCTATCACAGCATTCTACTGCGCCATGCCATCCCATCTGGACCGCGACTAGTTGGCCAACAGTTCATAATGCAGCAAGACAACGATCCTAAACACACTTCCAAGCTGTGTCAAAATTACCTGAAACGGAAAGAACGGCAACGTCAGCTCACAGTTATGGAATGGCCAGCACAGTCCCCGGATCTGAACCCCATCGAGCTAGTGTGGGATGAACTGGATCGACGAGTGAAAGCCAAGCAGCCATCCAGTGCTCAGAAGCTGTGGAAACTCCTACAAGAGTGCTGGCAGCAGCTTTCACCAGACTATCTTCTTTCTCTTGTTGAACGCATGCCTCGAATTTATTCTGCTGTAATTGCTGCTAGAGGAGGCTATTTTAATCAATCTAAAATTTAGACTTTGCTTTTGGTAAATTGTTCCGATTTGTTGTTATTTAAATTCCCATGTTTGTACTTATGAATTTGTGTCATGATCACTTAGTTAATAAATAAAAAACTTTAAACAAAATTTGAAATTTATAAATATTTCAGGGTGTACTTAAACTTTTGACTGGTAGTATATATATATATATATATATATATATATATATATGGGATGAATTTCACAATAAAACACGTGAAATGAATTAATGCTGCAAACTTACAAGGAAAAAGAAAAACGATTCCAAGGCCTTTCATGTATTCAAAGCTACACCTCCCTGACGAGGTGTAGCTTTGAATACACGAAAGGCCTTGGAATCGTTTTTCTTTTTCCTTGTGGGTTTGCAGCATATATATATATATATATATATATAATTTAGCGTGAATGCCGAATTTATATTTATATTTATATTTAATTATGATGAATTTATATTGAAAAATAAATCCCTAAATTAATTGAAGGAAACGATTTTAAACAATTAATTTTTTTTATTTTGCTAATTTTTAAATTAGATTTATATAAAAAAAATTACTGAAATAGTCAAATTCTATAAAATGTTTAAGATTTCTTTACTTCCATTACACACACACACACACACACACACACACACACACACACACACACACACACACACACAATCGAGGTACCGACTTGTATTTAAAAAAAAACGTAATTAACCAGAACTAATTTACCCTAACCTAACCTTGGTGTCATTGAACCGAGAAGGTTGTGATAAAGGAATGTGATTGAGGGTTCGAAAGGTGGTTTCTGTTAAGTCATTAAATAGTGATGTACTCGCTAACCTAATCAGGACAAAGCTAATCTTTTTTCTAATGGTAAAAAATTTTCTAGATTTTTAAATTTTTTTTTTAAATTATGAGGTATCAAAAGCGTTCCTTCCCCGCAACTAAAAAAATTACCTCGCTACATCTATAAATTATCACACAAATTACACAATCAAGCTCTCATGCTCAGTTGTCTCCACATATACGCGCGCGCGCACGCGCACACAAACTTAAATCCTGCTCCAAAACAGCTAATATCATGTACAGTACATTATGGAGCAGGACTTTTGGAACAACCCGTATATATATATATATATATAATATATATATATATATATATATATATATATATATGAAGTGTGTGTGAGAGAATTTTTTGATTTTCTTGTCTTGTCCCCATAACTTTTCTTTTTTCATTTTTTGTGTTGTGTGTGTGTGTTAACCTGTGTATCGGTGTCTGTCTCTCTGCCATAGACAGATGGTCCGTCTACTGCGCTTCACAAGTTCCCACGCTGTCTCTTCTGGATAAGACCCCCGATAACCCCCCATTCTCGTAGGGTTCATCCCTCCACGTCCTTATACCCATGGTCTCATAGTAGGTCAATGGGTAGCGAAGGAATTGCTACTGATACAAGGGTAGAACTCGTTCCCTGTCACGTGGCTCGTTTTAGGTACGTCTTATACCCGGTTAGGATATATTTTATAGGGAAGAAACCTATTTACTCGATTTCGTTTAGAGTTCATTAAGTGTGTGTGTGTGTGTGTGTGTGTGTGTGTGAGAGAGAGAGAGAGAAATTCATTGATGGACTTGTCTGAAACATGTCCAAACTGAAAACTGGTTGGCATGTAAAGATGAAATGCGTTTGTCCAAATATGGGGCCAAATTCGAGACCCCTTTCGTCGGGTCCTCTCGTGTGAAGATCTCAGAAATGAAATTCCGATAATTAAATAATAGAACTTGAGGGTGTTCCGCTGTATTGGAGACGATGGACCCCCGAACGCCACTGACAAAGCCCCCGCATCCCCGCTTTCGCGGTGTCCTGGCTTTAATTGGAGCTAAATGCGGTGGCGGTTCTATGCAGAAAAATGGGCCTATTCTGGTTCTTCGTTATTTTTTATTTTTTCGTCTTTGTCTTAAAAACCTTACTCGGGTTTTTCTTTTGTTCTTAACAGATTAGTTTTTACCAATGTTCTCTCATTGTTTTACGTTTTGGTTTTACTCCCCCGTCTCTCGATACGGTGTGTGTGTGTGTGTGTGTGTTTTTAGAAGGTTATATATGAATTACCTTTAATAATTATTAAATATTTTAAATGAGATCGGTAAAACAAAATAAATTCTCAATTGGAAAATCGCATTTGAAGATTATTTATTTATTTATTTTTTGAGCTGTTATTTTTTGCACGTTTTTGTTATCGCTTTTAACCGAATGATTTGTTGTCGGAAATCACAACACGGCAACGACAACCAACAACACAAACACATTTTTAACGACCTTGTAGAGAGAAAACAAAGAATTGGGTGAAGGCGTTTCGAGTCTCGTTTCGAACAAATTTTTCCTTCTGAGAAAATTTTATTCGGGAACCATTTATTTATTACAAAAATATTTTTTGCGTGCGCCTCTATTTTTGCGTTCAGTAGATGGTAGGCTTCAAAGAGAGTGCGTGCGCGCGGTGGTCGTTATTATTTTTTTTTAATATGCATGCTGAAGAGAGAGAGTGGCCTAAGTGATGCCATATAACTGGGGGAGTGATCATCCTCTTTTTATGGAGTTACGGAGTTAGTCTCCAAATGCCTATGAATTTAGTAGAAAAGATTTCTTATACTCATGTATTGCGCCCGGTCTGTTTTTTTTTTTCCTTTACGTACGCGGTGGAGGGAATTGAATTAATGCGAGTCTCCCCGGCTCCAAAAACTTTAAAAAAAAAACTCCCCTTTTAACCCCCCTCCCATGGTCCCCCTATCGATATGCATTTTTAGAGAAAAAAATTACATTGGCCTCCGTCTGTCTTATTAATTTTCAAGGCCTCGTTTCACATTCCGAGGATAAAATTGTGTTATTGAACATAGTGATGATAAGAAAATATAATTAATGTACTGACCATGTCCAAAAACGCCACAGGATTCTTACTGGTCGGGATTTTTTTTTTTTTTTGAAGATATTTGAAATTCTTTCTCCGACCAATCATTAATCAGTTGTTTTCATCATTTTGTATTGTGGTTTTGACTCTATTATTAGTCCTGTTCTCCCTCGACGCATATATATATATATATATATATATATATATATATATATATATATATGGAGGGAATGCCCATAGAACTGCATTCGGGGTCTATGTATAAACTTTGAATATTTAGGCCTACTTGCGATTTTAATTGGTTTTCTTTGGCCGGTGTAGGCCTATTGTTATTGTAAACAAGGATTCAGGTTCGGGTTAATTTTGAGAAGGGTGGTTTTTCGCATTTTGATTTATGGTGCTGCCACTGCTTCGTGCGTACGTACGATAGACAAGTTTCTTTACTTAGTATCGACTGATACAGCGTGTGGTGTTACAGTGCTGCTTCATGAAAATGGGGTGGTAGTAGTAGTATCGTAAACTGAGGCCTTTGTTTATACGAAAGTAAAGTCTGTTACTTTTATTTGCCATTGTTTGCCGTACATTGTACGTTCGCATTTCCCAGGATCTCAATCTTTCTATCGTGATAGATCACGCGACAGCACGAAAGAATGGAGAGGTTATTCCGTATGTGGAGTAATGCTTTAAATATTCTGGTATCACGCAATTTATATTCGTCACGAGATGTTGCTATTTACGAAGCAATTACATCGCATTCTCTTTTGTTCTTAAAGTTCCATTTGGAGTCTAAATATTTAAATAAATTCTTTATTGGGTTAATAAAGAAATGGTTTGTGTCTTAAATTATAATTTTCGTGTCACTTTCGCTTTTTCTGCGTTGTAACGCGATCGGGAACATGGCGGACAACGTCTAATTTTGCTAATTAACGGTAATTCTATTAAATTATTGTAATTATTTGTACTAATTTTAAAATAACGTTTCTTTTGTTTCATAGGCTTTGTTTGGTTATTTGTTGTTGTTGTTGTTGGTAGTAGTAGTACCTTGAAGAGTTTACAATTGTTTTCCCATACTTATTGTGTACCCAAAATTTGTGTGTAATGTAAATCATACGTTAGATTATTTGTTCCATATCTTGGTCCAAGATAGTTCTTGGTAATCGTTGTACATTTTTCTAAGCAAGCAAGCGCGCGCACACACACACACACACACACACACACACACACACACGCGCGCTACAGAATTACGTAACTTTAATGGATTTGTGCAGCTATTTTCCTTCAGTGGGTAATGGAAGATACGTTTAATTATTGTCCTAATTGATATGTTACGGTCTGCACACTTTAGTTTCTTGTGCATTTCCACTGTAGGCTTCTCCGCCCGTACTTGTAAACAATCGGTTTGCTGTACCTTTACAGTTATGTACAGGGCAAGTGTTGGCCGATAGCATCAGTCTCGTATTTTGATTTGTAAAAAGCCCGCTGTAGGTTCAAAGATGTTTGAGATTTCTGTTGGGATTAGGCTAGAGGTTTTTTTTAACGTTTTCATCTGCCAGTGAAAGAATACCTTTTGGGGTGTTTTTTTTAAGTTACGCGTTTTTTCCCTTTCTCGTTTCTAGACGCATCGTACCTGCTATTTTGAAGTGGAAGGTTTTGATCGCTATGTTCCTCCGTTTGCGCATGTGCTGAAGTGAAACATTATATTTGCTGTATGTGGATTTTCTTCTTGATCTGAATAGAGAAAGGAATTTACATTTAATGGTTTCTTTCGTAACTAAATAGAGGCTTATACGTTTTGTTTCCTAAACGAGAGAACTAAAATTACTCGCCAAGTTGCGTAACTGTGTTAAGTGTATACCATTTTGTTAATTACTGGCTACTCGGCCGAAATCATAACATTTCTCATATAACTCAGGCTGAAATGATGATTTAACATTCATCATCAGTAGTGAGTGAAATTGTAGCTTCGGATTGATGTTGAATTTTATCCGCGCTGAAAATTGCATAGAAAATATTAAATGGAATAATTTATTATGATTCAAATTTAACGCCAGATTTTTTTGATTTTTTATTTATTATTTTTTTTTTGTTACTGAATGCCTCACTTAAGTTTAGAAATTGTAGTTTCTACAAGAGATATTTCGTTGAAGGCTTTGTAAAACATTTCAATCGGTGACTGAGATACGAAAGTGTCTCTTATTTATTACGCAATATAGAAAGTCTGAAAGCCGATAAATGTGTTTAGTGTGATAACGCAGAAAAACTTAACTCGTAAAATAATAGTTTACTACAGTCTGCGAATACACTGGAACGTTTCACAGTAGGATATATATATATATATATATACATATATATATATATATATACATATATATATATATATATACATATACATATATATATATATATATATATATATATATATATATATATATACACACACATTCAACTGCAAAGAGCACGCAGTATAAACAACGTAAAGAACGACGCTTGTATAGGAGATATTCCGCGCAAGACGAGAAGAAGAGAACGAAACAAATGAAAAAATGAGGTAACCACCTGGGAATCGAACCCGGGATCTTCCGATTGCCGGTCGTCTTGCGCGGAATATCTCCTATACAAGCGTCGTTCTTTACGTTATATATATAATATATATATATATATATATATATATATATATATATATATATAACTGCAATGACCGCGCAGTATATTAACGTATAGAAACGACGTAAGTATAGAGGAGTGTTCCTCGTGTGCAGAACACTCCTCTATACTTACGTCGTTTCTATATATATATATATATATATATATATATATATATATATATATATATATATAATTATATATATATCATAACACAAGTTGATTATTATGTTCTGGGAACTAAATGTATTGTTCAACGAAATTGAATCCAGCTTTTGTTGCGTATCTAATGATGACCGAAAGCCAAACACACTATTGACCTCCAAGTCCTAGGCTACGTCCTGGATAGGATAGCCTAGCCTAGGCCCTAAGGCGAGGAACTACACTGGTTGCGCTTTCGATTCCTGGACTGCCCTTTGACACTATCTCATTTGTGGTTCGTCTTCCTGAACCAAGGATTTCAAGAAACGAGTTAAATGGGCGTAATTAAGACTATTTCGTTGCCATTTTTATTACTGGAGCGACGTTTTGCGTTTTTCACAATTAATATAGTCGTAGCATTTAGCATAAAGCTATCACATTTTTATGGGTTCTCCCATCCGTTCGGTTTTCAGTCTGGGAGTGTCTGGCAACATCATGCTTGTGAGTGGCTGTGTCCTCTAACCTTGGCTTTCGCACATCCAGCCGCTATCGATGGACAAATATGGGAAAGAAAAATTGTTTTAAGTACTGTTCCGTATTCAGGGTTATTATACCTTTAAATTTAAAAGTAGCCTTCATAATGACATTGTTTATTTGTTACTGAGACTTAACACAAATGGTAATAATAGCAGTCCATGCTGAAATGATGTTTACAGGCCTTTTGTTTTTGGGGCCTTTTAAGGCTTGTTGTGATAAGAGAAAATAGGTCAATCAATCAGATTAGTGTAGTCCCCTTTTATGGTCCTAAACGAGTTATCGAGTGTGGTGTACAAAATGGAATATTAAAGTTAATGAATAAAAATGGAGTTCTATTCGGGTTTCCATTATTGTTTCTAACGTGTGTGTGTGTGGTGTGTGTGTTTTGCGAGATTATTGTTACCTATTTAGCGATGAGGAAAAATACTTAAATTATCTGAATGAGATTCGAATTCATTTTTTCTTAATCCTTTTTTGGGTATTTGGGTATCCTGTGAGTTCAGTTAAAACTTTGTTTTTTCTAACCTTTTCTGCCCACGCCTAAAGGCTGTTTGTATAACCAGTCGCCGTATCTCTGTAATACTCCGAAGAGGTAAATATCAAGTAAGTTAGGGCCTAGGAAGTAAATCAAAGTATGTATAAATTTTGTTAGACTTTCGTATGGACACTCGAAAGCTGAAGTCGTTCTTACGATAACAGTATCTAGTATCTGATACTAAGTCTAAGGAATCAAATATTGAAACATAAAACGTATTCGCGTTTTTGAAGAGTTTATTTTGTTTTTAATTTTGGGTATATGATACGGCCCAGTTGTTGAAATACTCTAGTTGAATTTACCTCGTTTAACCAAATCGTATACACACCTTATGGATGGATAACCATCCTGAAAATGTAAACACGAATAAAGATAGAAGAAGCGACTGGGAGGTTTTGTGCGTGTATAATATATAATTTAGTTCGTGTTATCGTCCGGTTTTAACAAAAAACTAAAACAAAAAAAAAGAGTGGGAATTATTTAACATTGAATAAATTTGACATTAGTTGATGAAGAACAGGACAAAGGGGGGAGAGAGATTCTGCGGAAGTTTTTTGTACTTTTTTTTTTAAAGTGAAGAACTTGTAAAAAGTACTTAAAATAAAAAGGTGAACAGGACATTTTCCTGACACGTTCGTGCGTGTCACTGAGATCATGCTCAGTAACTCGTGCATAACCCGAAAGCGTTGTTAAAAAGACGCAGTCTAAGGAATTTGGAGCCCCCGTGTTGGCCTGTTGTTGGTTACATGAAGTGATTAGTTTACTTGCTCACGGGTGAGTTATTGGGTCCATCCGTGACTTTTCTTTATTTAACCCTTCAGATTTACACCACTTGTTTACTTTCGTGTACACACACACACACACCTTGTGTATAGAATTACTTCGAGTAAAAAAGTGCAATTAAACACACAGCAAGTTAACTCTCTTTAAAAGGATGTGGGTGTGTTCCCATTGGTACCTCAGTTAATCATTTTATATATACTGTATATATATATATTGTGTGTGTGTTTATCAGCCATATTATGATAGTTACGAATAAGCTTCACCAATGTACGTATAAGCATTCCTACGATAAAACAGGGTAAATTAGTGTGTATTTTTATTATTGGGTTTTCTCACGCATTACGTCAACCACGACATTTTACAGAAGTTACTTTACTGCGGGGTTTTTTTAAACCATGTGTTAGAGTAATTCCTTTAGCGAACATAGTATGATGTAAGTGAGGTGGGTTGGCGTTACCTTTGAATGGTTTCTACCTGGGCATTTGCGTTACCTGTGCACCCAAAACAAGACCTGTCCGCCCTCATTAGCGGCTTCACCTAGTCATGTAAATAAACCCCATTTCATTAACCCCGACGACGCATCGATTTTACCTCAAACGATACTCTATGAATTTTATGTGTGTGTGTATATATATATATATATAATTTTGTACTTTTACTTTTGATGTCTTCAAATAACGGTTCAGGATCGACATGTGGTCGACCCTTCTGCAGCATCTCGCCTCATTTGGGAGATTTCATAGAGTATTGTATTCATAGCCTTTTACTCTCATCCTTCCCTCGTAGCAAGCTACGCATATATATATATATATATATATATATATATATATATATATATATATATAATGTGTGTGTGTGTTTTTTTACATTGCTGTTTTAATATTTTTACTGTACAGTAATTATGTTAATTAATATTATTTTTCGATATTGTATTATTAGATGTAATGTTGCGTGTGTATGAAAGGTGTAATTCCGATTTAATTGGATTTCTCTTCTCCTCCTAACATTGTATATATTTACATCTGCTTCTTTACTGTTGCCTGTGCGGCGTCATTAGCCGACTGCATTCATCCGTGTAAAGAAGTTTGTAATTATTCCTTTTTGCATCTGTGCAATAGCGATACTACTACCACAAAATTACGTCTGCGGTACGCGTACACACGGTACACACGGTAACGCGTACAAGCGGCTTGAATTTTCGTGGTTTATACGCGAGACGCTATTTCCTTCAATGCCCGTAGAAGACCCGTAGAATAATAAACTCTAATTTAATTATATAAGGAAGGGGTTCCTCGTTGTTTAGTTTAATGTCATTACTATAATGAGTTGAGAAGGTCGGTATTGGTGTGTGCGCAGCGCGCGGAAACTGAGAACCCAAAACGATAATGAGTGCGTAGAAAGGAATAGTTTATGTAGGATTAAGATTAGGTTTCTGTGGGGGGATGTTGTTGTTCTACGAGCGAAATTTTTAATTAAAATTTGATATTGGTTATGATTATCTTTATCATTATTTTGTTTAGGGTTATTTTCGCCTTTGTGGAAAAGTGCGAAGGAAAAATAGGTTTCCATAAAACTACTTCATTATTACATTTTACATTTAAAAAAAAAAAGATCGTTTTTGGGTGAAATTCTTGTTGATGAAATTGAACGGAAATATACGTTTAATAATAATAATAATTACGGGGTCAAATTGAACACCAACGATTATTCCTACTCGGGTATAACTAGTATTAAAGATGTTCAGAGGTTGGTCGAATACTGCGAAATTGGGATACTGTTTGCCCGAGGAGGAGCTGCTGCTGCTGCTGCTGCTGCTGCTTCTTCTTCTCAGGTGGACGAGAGAGCGGGAGCAACAACGCGTCCGGTTAATTAAGCGCCTTTGGGTCTTTTTGATTTTCTGCTAAACTTGTATAAGAAGAGATTGATGAGGACTGTGGGTATCGTTCACTATTTTAAGCCCGTTTACATCGTTATCATTATTGTCTTCGAACAAGATGGCGGAAATATAGGGCGTTTAGTGCGGTTTGTACGCGAGTGGATATACGTGTGTGTTTGTATATATGTATGTATGTACCGACCTATACCCGCATATGGCCATAGTGGTCGCGCAAGACCATTAAGGCCACACGCAGTCGGCGTTGACTGGCATCTGGTTCGATTGCGGCATTTTTATTATTATTATTATTATTATTCAGTCCAATTTATTGATAACGTTTACGGATTGTATAAAAAAAATGGGAAGAGATTACAGTTTATCACTTTAGGCCCTTTTAAAAAAAAAAACACCTTTGGCTGTACTGGGTTTACGATGAAAATGTAACGGTATATATATATATATATATATATACAGGGTGTCCCGTAAGTCTGGACCCATAGGGAAAAATAATAAAATTACAAAATAGTCCAAAAATTTATTACATAATCTGTTCAAAGTGTCCGCCGTTGTGTCGCACACATAGTTGAAGACGCAATCTCCACTGCGACAGCACTTTCTGAATCACAGTCGCAGAAATGTCTTGACACGCCTCCACAATGCGTGCTTTAAGGTGGAAAATGTTCTGAAGTTTGACCTCGTACACTTTGGCTTTCAAGTGGCCCCACAAATAAAAATCATAATAAAAAACAATAAAAAAATAATAATAATAAAATAATAATAATAACATAATAAAAAATATATTATAAATCCCTATGGGTCCAGACTTACGGGACACCCTGTATATATATATATATATATATATATATATATATATATATATATATAAGTTGAACAAGCAACTGTAAGCAAAATTGTTATTAAAGATATTTGTACCCACTTAAAATGAGAATTAAAAAGACTCCTTCTTCCCCTCATTCATTTGGGGCTGTTTTGAGGCTTCGGTTCCGAGGTATTTATTTGTAAATACGCTTAATTAAGGTTTGCGCTAGAGTTATTACATATTTTGATTCCCAAAAAATTCGTCTGATTTATGGGATGAGGCGCGCGTGTATTTGGGAGAATTTCTCTTATTCTTACCATCACGTGATGAGTAAGGATGGAGAATTTCATACGTTCGTTCGTAAGTACTTATTGATCCATATTAAAGAGATGTACTCTCGCATTTGTTAATAATGCGTACGATACTTTAACAATATCTTCCACTTTGGCTCTTTGAAATAAACATTTGTACGAATGCGGCGGCGTTCGACGTTAGTTAACATTCTTACGACTCGGGTTTTTGCGAACGTAATTAGATTATTCATCGGTATTGGGGTACGGTTATATACCAAACCCCAAGGCAATACATCGTAAAAAATGAAATATGAATATATTGATTGATAGACCGTAATCAAAGTGTTTTGCGGTATAAAACTTCGAGTTTTGTACGATATTGGAATGCTTTTAGAAATATATTAGTTATACATTAAATATTATCGTTCCGTAATGTTTTTATCAAACATTATACGCGAAAATTTTGCCGAGGAGAAAATGAGGGTAGCAATGATTGAAGTAATGCCCGATGTCATGATTAGGATTCGTCCCAGATTCTATAGCGGTAAACGACGACGATGTCTAATGGGTATTACAGTATTAGGTATGCGAGCGGACGCGACCCACGCCAACGCGAGATGCCATTTCTTATGCCGCGGGAAAGCCTCGGAGGAAGCCTCCAATCCCTTATTATATTTTATAACGGCAAAATAAGGCTCCAATTTGGAACGATCTTTAATGAGTTTGTTTAATAATATAATAATATTACCTTCGCGAGGGATGCCTTCTACCATTGATTAGGTCACTGGGGCATTGGTACGCAGGGTCAAGTTTACGGTAAGTTTAAAAATGCTCCCAGCCAATCAGGAGGGATTAGGACTGGAGTAAGGGGGAAGGGGTATGTGGGAAGTTGGTAAGTTTAACGTAATGTTTTCGTGGTATTTTTAAGCATTTAAATTGTCTCCACATTCGATATATTATATATATATATATATATATATATATATATATATATCGACCAGGGAAGTACTCCGGGGGGGGGGGACATTAGGCAGAAGACAGGGAGTACTGGAACTCCTGTTTCTTCTGTCATTGTCCGCTTTAGCTGATCTTTTTCTGTCTCATGTACCCTGTGAGCAGTCCAGCATGCTCTCAAACACACACTTCTCCCTCTGTTCTTCACTAAACATACATGCATTTTGCACACTACACAATCTTTTAAAAATTAAAAAAAAAACAACAACAGAATGACATCATAAATAAATAAATAAAATGAGCCTCAGAGACCTTGATTTTTGGCTTTCTCCTCCTTATGTAGTGACGGGGATGTTTTTGCAGGGCTCGCCCTTGCCCCCTCCTCTCTCTCTCTCTCTCTCTATATATATATATATATAATATATATATATATATATATATATATATATATATATTATATATATATGTGTGTGTGTGTGTGTGTGTGTGAAGAAAAGTTGTAATGGGTACAAATGATTGAGTGGAGTGTTATGAAATGATTTTTGGTGCGGAACAATCACAACTATGCATGAAATTGTATAAATCCGCTCTAACACGGCTTAACAATCCGGACCGAATAAATCCGGCCTTTGCGCCTTTCGGTCCTCCTCCTCGAATCCAGTAATGCCTCCGACGAAATCTTTCCGAGGTTTCAGAAAATCCTAGCTAGCTTTGATAGTGCGTCTCGAGAGCACTCGAATCCCGTACCTGGCCCTCTCCGGGTAGGATTTCAATCCTTATTTTCAGATTTAGAAGGCGTTTAGGATTTTTCAAATCCCGCGATCAGTGGCGTAATCTTCGGCGTTAAGATCTCCAATTGTCCTTCTGAATTTGCCAGAAAGTTTAACAAATTTTTCACCCGTAAAAAGTGCGCTTGAAAAAATTCTTATACGTCGGCTTGTGTACCAGAAGAGATTAAGAAATTCGTTACACACACACACACACACACACACACACACTCACACTCACACTCTCATCTCTCTCTCTCTCTCTCTCTCTCTCAAAACATTGAATGTAAGGAATGTCTTGATGTAAATTATTATTAATAATTGATAATAAATCATGAGAAAAGAAATGCTTGAAAGTATTTCCCTCAAAGTCATTTCTAAAGCAGACATTCTTGAACAAATTACCAATAATTGCTAATTGATTTTATTACCTTGTACTTATTCGGTGCATTTTTTATTATTTTTTTTTTTTTTTACAATTAGTTCCAAGTTTTAACAAGTATATTTTCTTAAAAAACCAAAACTTAAACCTCAACTGGCAGAATTGAACGTCCACTTTTCAAGGCACGTAACATGTCCGTTTCATGATGGAAATGAACTCAGAATGGTTGGTTCCCTGAGGCTTTTTATGATACACACAGACCGTTCCCATCATGAAACGGACATGTTATGTGCCTTAATTAAAAAGTGGACGCTCAATTCTGCCAGTTGAGGTTCAAGTTTTGGTTTTTGGCTAAAAATATAATAGTTACCCCTTTTTCTTTGATGTATTCAATCTGAGGTGATAGCAGCGAGTCTTTTGCTTATATTGACGTTCTAAATGTAGCGGGGTTAGGCTGCTTTAAACCCTAGATCCTGTCCCAAAGCTGGATTCTATCTGCTTTGCAGATAGCTGGTGAGGGAAGCTATATTTTTGGGACCTCTTTGCGAGTGACCCGTTGCCCACGTCGGGCTAACATCATGAAAAAGAAAAAATTATAGTGTTTGTCATTTACCATTACTTATTCGGACTATAGTGGATTTAATTTTCCTAGAAGAGTTCCTTGTTCCATGCACGGTCTGTGTGTATCATAAAAAACCTCGGGGAACCATTCTGAGTTCATTTCCATATATATATATATATATATGCGTGTGTGTGTTTATCTGATTCGTGTCCTATTTGACGAGGAAAAGGTTTGACTTAATTTAATTCTTATTTTGATCTTTTTATTTTATTTTATTCTGATTCCAGCTAATTTCTTCAATTCCGATTCCAGAACCAGAATCTACCGGTTCTACCGCTACCACTGAAAGGGGGCGATAGGTTGTAATTTCGATTACAGGTTTAAAAACCAAGTATTCCGCCTTTGGGAATTTAATTCCTGGTGAATGGTAACGAACAGATTGTACGGGAAGCAACAAGCTCCTCTCGCCCGACGAGTCTTCATCGCTCGCAGCGGGGCCGGAATTTATTTTACGATCACTATTGACGTTTTCCGTATTTTGTTTCTCGCAAAATTCGCGCGTCGCTTTCCTTCGATTTAATTCTAAATCCGTTTACATCCGGTTTTGACAGGATGTTTGAGTAGGAAGCGTATCCGTAAACATTTGTTGGTATGCCTGACGCCGTAGTGCCCTCATATAGGCATGAGTCGGGTGAACAGAGGGCAAATGGTTTGTGCTTTCAGGAGCTCTTCGAAATTTTATTTTGCCTTTGTAAGGTCCTCTCACGGGTTTTTTGGGGGGGCCCGGGGTTTGGTCTTTGCCTGTCCATCGGCGGGCGATAATCTGTTGGTATGATCCGACGTTTCCGTTTCGATAAGAAATCCCCCCCCCCCCCCCAGCCCCATTTCATGAAGTACAGAAAGTGGGGTAGGGCGGAAGAGAAATAGTGGGGCACTTGAGAAATGTTTAGGGGCTGCCTCTCCTCTCTCTCTCTCTCTCTCCTCTCTCTTCTCTCTCCGCTCTCTCTCTTCTCTCTCTCTCATCTCTCTCTCTCTCTCTCTCCTCTCTCTCTCTCTCTCTCTATCTCTCTCTCTCTTCTCTCTCTCTCTCTCTCTCTCTCTCTCTCTCTCTCTCTCTCTCTCTCTCTCTCTCTCTCTCAACATGGATTTAGGCGACATAGATCCTGTCTGACAAACCTGTTAGAGTTTTTCCATAATATGCTTAAACTATACGATGCAAGTAGGGCAATAGATATAGTGTATCTCGACTTTCACAAAGTCCCTCACGCTAGATTGATGGCTAAAATCAGAGGACTAGGAATCACCGGGCTCGCTTCCAACTGGATTGAGGATTGGTTACAAGATAGAAAGCAGAGAGTGGTAATAAATGGAGTGGCTTCGGAGTGGGCGCCCGTCACCAGTGCTGTCCCACAGGGCTCCGTTCTGGGTCCTTTACTTTTTATCATCTATATTAATGATATAGACGTCGGGCTTCTAAGTACAATCTCCAAATTTGCAGACGATACGAAATTAGGAAGTAGTGTAAGTACTGAGGAGGACGTAAGAACGCTTCAGAATGATCTTGACAGGTTGGGCAAATGGTCTGCTACTTGGCAGATGCCATTCAACTTGGACAAATGTAAGGTAATGCACATAGGTTATAACTCCAACAAAGAGAGCAACACAAAATTGCAGACGAAGGATAAGCACAAAATAACAGAATGTTCTTTTAATAGATTCACAGTAATAACTGAATCTACACACAATAAAACCAAAAGTTAGCAGCTGACGAGGAAGCTTCTAGCAGTGGCTGTATCCTCCAGCGCGGGACACGTCAGCGCGTCAACGTCAACGAAAAAACGTGGAACGTCAATGCGAAGAAGAGGCAACGTCAAACCGAAGACATCAACGCGCTGGTGGCCAAACTTCCCCAAATCTCCGTGTAGCGGGCTGTCTACGGTTGGCCAGACTGGCAGTCGACGGCCTGTTGCGTGGCACGGTCAGAGTGCCGATCGGCTCCGGGACCGGACCTATACCAACGTGCTATTTTTTCATTTACGGGGAGCAATTGCGTGCCAGACGTGCTCCCCGGACTACTATTACTCTCCGGCGACATTAAGACTAATCAAGGCCCCACTACAACTTACATGACTCCAGATTTGAAAAAATTTACTGGAGCACAGCTCTGAATTTACTTTTTTTCCCCTTACACCACTAGATAGGTTAATGATAGTAAACTCTTGAATTGACGACATACCAATTACAAATTGTTTTAGCTAAACATAATAATACAATAATGTACAGTTTATAACTCACCTTAAGTTTATTTATTCATTGCAGCAGCAACAGTGGACGATGTTAGACCTTGCATGTAGGCATTTGTTGTGAATTTACCGCCATGTATGCTTGGCCACTGATCAATGGCTTTCTGTGTGATCATTACAGCAGATCTAGTGCCTGGAGCTGGACCCTCCTTCACAATTCTGCACAGCTTAGTCAAATGAGATGGCTTAATGGATCCTTTGTGTTCAACAATGTAACCAAGAATGGAGAATGTCCCTTCAGCTGGTGCTTCACTCCAGGCAGTTGATCCATCTTTATCAAAATGCTTTAATCTCTCTGTGATTCCTTTCCACAGCTGTTCTATATATTCTGTCAGCCAATTTATCACTGAGTCTTTTGTAAAACTACTTTCAGATCTGGTTCTGGATGGTCTAGCAACTTCAGCAACCTGGTAGTAATCAGAACGTTTCTTGATGTATTTGTAAACTTCATTTAGGATGTAATCCTCAGCTGTTAGTTCCTTTTGCTGCCCTGTGGTATCGTGCTTAAATTCAGAAACTACATCATTTGCATTTCCTCCATTAGCTAATTTGGAAATTGTTTCCATCACTCTTAACATAACAGTTTTCCCTCCTTCTTTATAAAATATATTTTCTACAAATTCTGCACTAACTATAGTTTTTTGAGCTACTTGCAACATAATCTTTGTTACATAGGAAATCAATACATAGAACTTGGCACTAATTTCTTTCTCTTGTGGATGATCAAAAAACCAATTTTCCACAAATCTGTCAAATTGATCAAATTCGTAATTAACCATGCGAGTATCAGATTTGAGTTTTGGTCTCTTAAAACCAATGATATTGTCAAGAACCATATTGGTATAGTCAAGGCCTGATCTCAGATTTGAAGAGTGATTCTGAATAAAGTCTAAAAGCTCACTTAGTTTACAAATTTTCTTCAATGCATCAACGTGGGCTCTGTTCACAAGATGCATTAAGTCCCATCGAAATTTGAAATTTTCTCCAAACAACTTTTTCATTTCGTTTTTAAATGGCTCGTTGTCCTTACAAAAAGCCCCATCTCCAACCATTCCAGATACCTTGGATTTAATTGCTTCTTCAGATAGTTTCAAGTGATTAGGAGACTTCAACACATCAAAAATTTCATTGGCCAAATAAACTCCTGATTTGCTGCGTACTAAATTTATCCCAGCAAGTTTTACAGTCTTATCTTCTTCACTCATAACTAATACAACTAGCATGCTTAATCCCAAAATTGTTCCAATGTCAGCTGTTATTGTTACTGAAGTTTGTTCTAAGAACCACTTTACAGTTTGTTCTTTAAGTTGATTATCTAATAGCTCACAAATTGTCTCGCACGCATGTGTGCTATGATTCAAATTTCCAACCTCACAACCTGACCTATGTAATACAGCTAGAAGTACTGGATATAGAGCCCATGCAGTGTTTGTTTTCATTATGTAGTATAAGATGTTGCCACATGTCTTCTATGCGTTTAGTAGTGTTCCGAGAAGATGTTTTCATCACTTCATAAACAGCTGCTCTTTGATGATGCTGAAGTTTAATTAAATGTCTCTTCAGGTGGGTTTTCAGATTTCTAAACCATCTCTCTTGATTTTCTCCTTGTTTGCATACATAGGTTAAATCTTTAACATTGAAGTAACCTTTTATGTTAGAATGTTTGTCTGAAGCACATGCTTTGGGGTCTGTGCAAGCTATGCAATATAATGTAAACATTTTATCATCAGAAGCATCATCAATATCTTCTTGATTATCATCATCTTCATCCTCAACAGCTATATCTACATCAGGCATATTAGTGTCACTATTTGCAATGTTTTCCATTATCACTTGGTACTGAAAATGAATCATCAGCATGCCCTAGATCCTTCTTTTCCACCAATTTGAATGTAGATTTGATCAAATCATTGTTCAGGATTTCTTGTATTGATTTACACTTGCTTAAATGGGCTATGGAAATGTCAAATTTGTTGCTTTTTGCTTTATTAGATTTGGATGCAACACTTGAACTTGAAGGCATATTTTGACTCTTCTCTTTATTAACCACAACAGCTTGGTGAGTTTCTTTTGTTAGGCGCAAAATTGCACTCAATGTCTTCTGGATTTGGGAATTTTCAAATTCCTCTAAAGCAGTTTTGTTAGTCTGATGCGCAGATTCCTCACTTACCTTTTGTTTCTTAGGTGGAGGAGAAGCACTTTCTTCAGTCTGTGAAACATCTAGTGAAAAAGTTTCATTTTCTAGATTAGCAGTTGATGAAGTTGGTTCATTTTTCTGAGGTCTAGCACTAGCACATTTTGTGAACAAACTAAATGACTGCTTTGCCGTATCTCTTTGCTGCACTTCATCCTGGTATTTCTTTACTGCAATATCTAAGCTGTGGGCCCAAACTCTGGGACCTCTTGTATTGTAACAAATATTTTTTTGGAATTAAAATGTTCCTCCCAGTTTTGCTTCTTTGAATATTTGTTCTTGCATTGACCACAAAAGTAACCCCTTTTAACACCCTCACTTTTCTCTCCAACTTCATCAATATTAGGATCCATTATTGATTATTGACTACCTGAAAAAATACAAAATAAGTAAAAGTTAGTAAATATAGTATGGTAAAAGTGAGTAAAAGTAAGTAAATATAGTACAATGAAAGTAAGTAAAAGTAAGTGCTTTAAACTTAGTAAAAGTAAGGAAGAGTAAGTAAAAGTAGGTAAGTTAAAGTAAGTAAAAGTAAGTTTAAACTTAACTAAACTTTTCAATTCTAGAGTCATGGTGGATTACTTAAAACCGCACAAGTAATTATCTGGCCAATTTATCAAACCTGGCCGAGATCAATGGAACATAGTCCAATCCTGATAATTTTATATTAAAAAAATATACGTTTTAATAAAATTTTAATTATCAAAACATTGAAGCTTAACAAAAATTAAAAATAATTGTTAAATATGGAATTACCAACTAAACTTAAAATAACTAAATTTGTAATTTAAAAAAATTGGTTTGTCCAAGAACGTATACGCAAAAAAATTGCATAACGTCTAGCGGATGAACAAAACCCAAACCCAAATTTACTTTTTCTCATGGTCAAATTTACTGGAGCAATGCTCCCAAGATCCCAGGAATCTGGAGTCATGACAACTTACACATATCACCATACACAAAGACATAGACACAATAGGACCATGAGACATACAGAAACATATTAACATATTACAGTACAACGTAGATGGCCTCACAAACAAAATCATGCAGCTTAGGGAATTTGTACATGAACAAAACATTCACATAGCACTTATACAAGAAACAAAACTAAAACGCGCACACAAAACACCCACCATCTCTGACTTCACGGCGATCCGTCAAGGTCGTACTAGGGGTCACGTGGGTGGATTCATCACTTACATACGTAAAAGCATTAGCTACACTGATGCCACCCAAAACATTACAAACACAATCCAAGCAGATAACACGATAGAAATACAGGCAATTGACATTAAAACACGTGCAAAACACACCACCACACTCAACATTTACATCCCACCAGATAGTTCACCTCAGGTGCCAGCCGATTACAATCCACAGTTACACAATCTGGCCTCTCTCACTAATGTCATCTTAGGAGGAGACTTCAACGCTAAAGACACTAGTTGGTACCTGCACAACCAAAACAACACCAGAGACGCCAACATAGCCATACTACTAAACATTCTCTTCATTCTTAACAACACAGAAGAACATACACACACACCACATCAAGCAGGATACTCAAACTCCTCCCCAGACATAACGTTCTGTTCCCCCTCACTCGCAACACATACACACTGGAGAACAGAAAAACAACTGTCATCAGACCACCTGCCCATCATCATTACAACACGTTCTACACTGCCCCAACAGCCTTAGGCACACTTACAGAAATTACAAGAAAGTTGATTGGGAACAGTTCAAACTACAGACTGAGGAACAATTCACCACATTAAGCAGCACACCCATCATAAGCATCAATACAACACTCAAGACATTTAATCAGATCATCAATAATACAAACAAATACATACCCAAGGGCAACATTAGGAAATACAACCCAAATTACACTAGAGAAATAGCCCACTACATAACGCAACGTAACAACCTCAAACATAACACACAAACACCACACACAGAAGCCATAAAACAGCAGATACAACGGCTCAACACAGAAATAAACAACAAACTCAAAGAAAAACAAACATAAACATTTAGGGAATTCATAACAACACTAAACCACTCCACAGATACATCCAGGCTATACAAGACTATAAACAGCATTACCCACTCTAACAACCGCATTCACACCTCACACGCGGCTATCTGTCGCAGCCAAAATAATATCCCAACATATACACAACAAGCTAACATTCTAGTTAATCACTACGCAAAGATAAGTCACTTAAACCGAGAAAACAACAGAGCTGGGCACCGCAAACTCAAAATCACTTCCGCAATCGCAAATCCGCAAACTCAAACCTTACCTTCCGCAACCGCAAATCCGCAAACTGCTTGCCATTTTTGTGCCGCAAACGCAAATCCGCAAACGCAAACCATATTTCCAATTTTTACAGTGCTGGGCACTTCCGCAAACCGCAAATTCCGCAATCGCAATTTTAACTATAAAAAGTATCCAAAACATTAAAGAGGTATAAAAAGTTTTTATATCTTTTTAATGTTTAATGTTTTAGCCTTGTTTTTATTAAAAACAAGGCTAAATAATTTATTACAATAAATCACTATTGTAGAAGAAATAAAAACTACATATATTGATATATTATATTGAACAAAAACACTTCCTGCAAGTAAATAGTAAATAAATTAAATAATAAATTTAATCATTTGAATTTCATAAATTTGAGACTTAGACACGTTAGAGAAGACTGTACTGTAACTGTAGTAACTGTACACATATTACATTACACAAGTTAAATTAAGTTAACACTGTGACTGTACACAACTTGAACTCACTGTACAACTCAACCCCTCTAGCCTCTACAAGTGTACGCCTCTGGCTTTGTCAACAAGTTCAGTCGTCCTCCTCCAGTAACTGAGCCAATCCAGTTTTAATAAGTCCATGTTCCCCTTCATGAACACGAGACGTTGGAAGTTGTCAGAGGTCAGGCTGGCCCTTTTGGGCTTCATTATATCTGCCAGCCAATTGGCGGCCAGTGACAGCAGCGTCACAGCACTAGCGGGCTTGGCCAGTGGCCACGTGGGAAATTTGCGGAAAGATTTGCGTTTGCGGTCTTAGTTCCGCAACGCAAATTCACTAATTTGCGATGACTTTGCCGCAAACGCAAATCCGCAAACGAAAAACATACTTCCGCAATTGCGGAATTTGCGGTTTGCGGAAGTGCCCTGCTCTGGAAAACAACCAGAAACACGCAGACAGACAAACAGCCAGACACGAGAAAACCTACAGACTCGACACGACCCATTACACCCTTCAATACAGACCAGACCACGAACATCATCATCAAAAAAAAAACATTAAGAATTCGAAGGCTATTGGGCCAGACAACATATCTAACATACACCTTAAACACTTGGGCCCACAGGGAATACTAGCTCTCACAATCATCAGCACGTATTCATACCAACACTGTATTATTCCTGACATATGGAAACAAGGTAAAATTATTACAGAACTCAAACCAAACAAAAATCCAACAGAACCAGCTTCCTATAGACCCATTACTTTACTTATGCACACCTTCCAAAGTAACAGAAAGACTAATCTTACAAATCACCAACCCACACATACCATAACCTAATATTCGAACCCGAAAGTTTCTAAATTTGAGGCCTCCTTAAGCTTGAGGCCCAGACCAAATGGCCCTCCTACCCCCCTCTCTGATAAGCCCTGTGTGTATATATATATATATATTGTGTGTGTTTTAATTCCCTTTGGCCTAATTTTCACCACAAACTATTGAAACTTTTATCACACTAACTTAATACCTTTCAATTTTCCATTAATGGAAACCTCTATTTATGGGCAACAGCTTTCATTTTTCACAGAATTTAGTTTTTTTTTTTTTTTTTTATTATTATTATTATATATTATTATTCAAATATAGAACTAAGTATTTTTTACAGCATGAAGCTAATGACACCACCATTTGTTGCCTTATCTCAATGTAATTTGTGAAAAAGAATTTGTTTTTGTCTCTATTAAAGAAAACTCGTGATAACTTTTAAAGAAAGTTTGTGTGTGTATATATATATATATATATATATATATATATATACGTACAGGGTGGGCCGTAAGTTTCCATACATAGGAAAATAAACATTTTTTTATGGACAACCATTTTTTTATATAATATGCTCTACATGGTTGCCATTGTTTTGAAAACACATTTCAATACGTGTTCCCCACTGTTGATGAACACGCATTAGCACAGTTGACGTTATGCTTGTAATGGCGTTGGTGATACGTTCCTTTAGATGATTTATGTCTCGTATCTTTTCCTGATACACCATGGCCTTCAAGTGCCCCAAAGATAGAAATCAAGGGGGGTGATGAGATCTGGGGATCTGGGAGGCCACTCCACAGGACCACGCCGACCAATCCAAGCATCCGGAAACTGCTGCTGCTGATCCAAATACCGACGCACGTGAAGACCATAATGAGGTGGAGCTCCATCTTGCTGGAAGTAAACTGGGAAGTTACCTTCCTCGTTTAGCAGGGATGGGAAAATCTCTTCTTGCAACATGTTAAGATACCTTTCGGCATTAAGATTTCCACTGACAAAAAAATTGGTCCAATAATTCTGTCACCCCATATCCCGGCCCACACCATCACTTTACCGGCACCTTGCATCTTCGTCGGACTCAGCCAGTTAGGGTTAGCATTACTCCAATAACGTATGTTTTGCCGATTAACCTCTCCATTGACGTAAAAATTTGCTTCAATTCGTTGCTCTTACGTCAAACGCATATTCTTAGGGTATCTGAAACATAAAAACAAACGTTTAATTTTTCCTATGTATGGAAACTTACGGCCCACCCTGTAGTATATATATAATTTTCTAAAAATGTCAATTATTTTTTTTGTGTTTAAGAAGTGTTCGTGTTTTGCCTCCCCCCCCCCCCCCCCCCCCCCCCCCCCTTGACGTGATGAGGCGAGATTGAAAATCGAGTTCCTTCGAGTTGTAATGAAGTCATCGCGAGAGTGAAAGGAAGTCATCACGATTAGACTTAACGTCTCATTTGATGAAGCGAGAAACGTTATTCTGGACGCCGTTGCCACGGTGATGACGCCGGGATTTGGTAGCTACAATTAAGAATGCTTTTGCGTACGTCGACCCCAATTTGGAAAATGAGGTCGAGGAAAACTCGTTCGTATTTCGGGATCAAAGATGCGTTTCGGGACTTTTTACATTTTTTCAGAACTATTTTTCATTAAGGCTCTTCACCTTCAATTACACATGATTTTCACTACTTTTAATTAGGCGATACACAGGTACACTACGATTTTGTCCCGACACACACACACACACACACACATTATATATATATATATAATATATATGTTATGGGTATACGGGTGCATTGTAGGTATTTTTAGGTATTTTTAGGTATTTTTATTGAAGATGCATACCATAAATCATGTTGTGTACCGAAGAACACTTTCTCAAAGGTACCGTAGTCTCATTTTTAAAAGTACCGCCTCAACATTTCCTTTGGACCAGCTACAGCGTAACCAATTGATGTTGTACCGTAAAAACCGCATTCATACTTTGATGTATGTGTTATGTATGCGCGTACATTTTGTTTAGGATGTAAATGGTGTACACGAACGCTTTTATGTGTGTGTGTGTGTGTGTACGGAAGGTTGATTTGCGATGTAGAAACTCGTCTATGTCTGGTTCTAAGGACTATGTACGTACGTAGGCTATGTTCCCTCGTAGTGAAACAGCTGAATTTAATTAGTAATGAATAAATGCATAAACTCAATCGTGTAATTTTTTCCTTTATTTCTCTCTCTGAAGAATCGCTGTTACTATTTTTTGGGGGGAAACTACTACTACTGTACTTCCTATACGGGATGAGTCGAAAGTTCTGCTTCAAAAAAAAACTCTCACTAAGTACTTTCGAGGTAGGACTTTTGAATCACCCTGTATGTAACCTTAGTTTTCCTTCCGCCAGAGTTGTTCTGACGAAGGTCAAGCTTGTTGCCCCCTCACCTGAGACGTACAGCTTAACGCGGAGTCCGAACCACGATGCACCAGGAAAGCCTCAAATAACGCAGTCCTAACTTAGCAGCCCAGCGTCTTAACCACTAGGCTACATAGGGAACCCATTTTTCTACCAATCATTTTTTCTATAATGAAAGATGAGCGGCTGGGGTGGATTGAACACCGCCTGCCCTCACCAAAAGTCGAATCCAGGGCCAGTAGATTCGCAGTCAGTGATGCTAACTAATACACCACCGAGAATCGTGGCTGAAATTGCACCAGGCATCGGGTATTCGAATACTCGCGTAGGAAAAGTCAAAGTATTCATATTTGTATTCGAATACTATGACAAATTATTGGAATTCACTGAATATTTTCACGAATACTCATTATTCGACTTTATTCAACGGCAGTCGAAAATGTTTTCTTCAGCTGCCATATTCGAAAAGCGTCCCTGTAACTCCGTAGGATGTAGCTTGTCTCCATATTGTTTCGCGTAATAATGTCCTTTCATAAAATGGAATTGTTTTAATAATAAAAACTGGATGCAAACGCGTATTATTTACTCGCGCTTCTGTATTTGGACTTCATTTGAAAGTATTCATGAATACTTTCAAATGTATTCATATTCGCGTTCGAATACTTTGTACTTCTCCCGTATTCGTATTCACGCAAATATGAAGTATTTGTATTCGAATACTGAGCTCCTCTATTCGCCCCCACCCCTGAATTCCACGTCAAGCTGTAGATTTAAGGTGGGGCAACAAACTCCATTTTCGTACGAATGAACAATTCGGGCAGAAGTGAAAAACCGGTGTGTGTGTGTGTGTACTTGAGGATTCGTACTAAATAGAATTTTGTATTTGGATGAATTGAAGTGTTTTACAGCAAAAAAAAAAAAAAAAAAAAAAAAAAAAATTCGCTTCAGTCTGGTCTGACATGCCCAGAATTATGGGTATGGGTCCTACCCATTTACCATGACATGAACTGACGTGAACGCAAAAAACAAAAATTTCCCATAATATGCAAATAACAAAGAACTAATTAATGCCCCCCGGGACCCCTTGTCAAAAAATAATAAAAAAAGGGAGGATTATTATAGGTCCCTTTAGATCTTGGGGTATTTTTTGTGTTTGAGGGTCGTTTTTGTCTTTTGTATTGGGTTGGGTAGGTTTATTATTTCATTTTTGAAGTCGTATCTAATAGCTTGAAATCACGCGTATTATTATTAGGTTTTTATTCAAGATTTGTTTGATTATTCGATTAAATCCAGTGAAGAAAAGTCACCGGATTTAAATTGCCATCAAGTAGTAGGCTACCTATTTTATGGGATAATTTGAAATTTTTAGTTTTATTTGTTTTCTAAGTAATGTGACGCTCTTTTGTTGTTGTTGGTGGTTCATGGTCAGGGGCGGACTGAGCAATCGGGCATGGACCGAGAGCCCGGACTATTAGGGGGCCCGGCGGACCCGGCCCGCAGTAACTATAAAACAGTGAGTGTGTTCTCAATTGGGTCGAGTGTCTAATCGAACTGTAATATGAAAAAAAATCGGGTTTCAAGGGGCGCAGAACCTCATTATGCCCGAGGGCCCAGGTTGCTGCTGTCTGTCAGTCCGCCCCTGTTTATGGGGTTGTTTCATCTCCTACGACTTTACGTGGCATCCAAACCACGGGTCGTTACCTCACCTGGACATAGCAAGGGGTCCCCCCATCCTTGTAACTACTCTCCAGACCCAGTGTCGCTTAACTTGGCAGATCGACGGGAGGCGGTGTTACGACATTGGCGACAACGTAGGACGACACTTAAAATGTTATCAAATTGAGAAGGAATGAATTATTTTGGTCTGAGCGTTCAATCCTCGCCTTTATCCATCGCATAATAAACTTTTTCAACCGACAGTAATCGATGATTTACAGTCTATTGTTCTCGTTGCATTTCCTCCGCAGTTTACGTCATGTGTCGTATGCGCCTTTTTAGTCATTGAGGGCTCATTTTGCTTGGCTGGTTGGTTGGTTGGTTGGTTGGTTGGTTGTATATTTTTGTATATGTGAGGTTTAGTTCGCTTTTTAATTATTGCTTAAAGGAAATTTCTTTAGGTTTTGGCAACGATTTTTTAAAATTTATTTACTATTTTTTTAATGGAATATGTTGGTCGTCCGTTTTTAAATTCTGTTAATTTTGTGGCCCTGAGATTCGAGTCTCAGTTTGACTAGGTATCAGCGGTTAAGGTGTTTCTTTGGGTCTCCCTTGATGAAGTAGTGGTTCAGACCGTTATAGATATTATTATTGAGGTTAAACAACCCCAAACTATGATATTATTATTATTATTATTATTATTATTATTATTATTATTATTATTGTAGTACCCATTTAGATGTATATAGGTTTATTTCTTTGATAAACGTGTCTTCCTGCTACTCCCCCCCCACACACACATATCTGTATAGTGGTTTGTTAAAGCGAATGACTTCCTTTCAGTTTTGAATGGGTCATTAAAGTAATTCCTGCTTCCGCTTCCTTTCATTTCTTTAAAGAGACGAGAATCGAAGTGGGTAGATTAAGCTCCCAATTGGAATGAATGCGAGTGAGGTCACATTCCCTCCCAGCAGGTCGGGTCGGGTCGGGTCGGGTCATCCCTTTCCCACCTGAAGCCACAGCATTCGATTTGGGTGTCGTGGCTACGCATTGACAAAGTGAACACGAGTGAAAGATTTTTAAAAAGTCTCTCCTTTATGAGAGTAGCCTTTAATCTCTTGCCCCGGTTCCAGCGACACCCTACTTTACACACACACACACACACACACACACACACACACACACACACACACACACACAACGAAATAAGTGAAAGTTTTGGGACCTTTCAACGAGGGTTTTTTTTTTTAATGATAGAATATGGATTGAATTTGTGTTCGATGTGCGAGATTTGCGTCGTCCTCATTTGTGCTTTCTTTTCGACAGATTTGACGCCTGAGGAACAGCAACTTCTGATCGACATAAGAAGGAAAAAGGCGCAGCTTTTACATGAAATTCAGGTAACTATTGATTAATCAGTTACGGGTGATTTAACCCTCTATGGACAGAATTTTCTGTAGGATTAAGTTATAAATGGGCGTATACGAAAGGTTAGAAATTTGTAACAGTTGTCCATATAGGGTTAAGTTCGTTGTAAGAGAAGTTACGTATACTCACAATCGAATATTGAACACGTGAGGATTATTAGATCACTAAGTGGTAGGCGTAAATCCGGTATCTACATTCCCGTAGCAGCTAAAATAGTTTGTCGTCGTCGCCTTTCGTAAATGTTGATCTCTCGTCGTTCCCGTTACGGTCAAAAATCGTTTTTACCACAACGCGCTCCTTTTAATCCTCTCTGACGCAATTTGTGTCTGATTGTGGATGAGTCAACTTTGACCTCTGTATTTTTCCGCGGTTTTGCCGAAAGATGCCGCTAGACTTACGTCCGCCACTTCGTGATCTAACTCTCAGCCGTTCAGTATTAGATTGCGATAGCTTTGATGGTCTTCCACGACTGTTCATATCATCAGTCGTGCTAATTTTATTGTACATCTTGATTAGGTATTGAACGCCCGTTTGAAAAATCAAGTTTTTCACTAATTTTCATTGACTTTACCCCTCTTTCATAATACCGTTTATCTCGCGAGAAATACTGCGCTCTACAGTCATATATTTCAGGTAGAAACAGTTTATTTCTTAACTTTTCTTTTTACTGCCGAACTTAACTTAATATTTCACAATAAAATATTGGTTTTTTTAATCAGTATTACTTTTCCCCAGATAATATTGTATTAAAAAAAAATTTAACCTTGATCGTGAACTTCTATCCAACATTTAATAGCATGGAACCAGACAGAAAGTTCGAGTAATCTTTCCTAAAAACGCGCAATTTTCATACATTGTGTCCGTAGAGATGTTTTAACTTCAACGATGTTTACAATTTTGTCTTCATTTCAACGAGTGTAAAACGTTTTCGAATTTCGCTTAATTTCGAATTTCAACGGTTATAATCGGTTAAAATTACAGACCTATACCCATTTCATCCACAGGACCAAAACATCGACACTGAAAAACTAACCTATCTTAACCTAACCTAACGTAATCTAACGTAATAAATAATAACTTGTCGATAGAATGGTAAATCGTTATGTCGTAAGACCGAAAATTACTTTAATGAGTGTATCACTATCTGTTTAATGAAGTACCAAATGATCTGTGACGCTTGTATAGGAGAACATTCCGCGCAAGATGAGGAGGGAGAACGAACAAATGAAAAAATGAGGTAACCACCCGGGAATCGAACCCGGGATCTTCCGATTGCCGGTCAGATATGATAACCACTACACCATGGTCCTTACTCGATCAGAAGTCGTAATTCTCCTACATACGCGCAGAAACCAATGCCCCGAGGGGGGCACCTCCCGCATGCCGCACCTATATATACACATTTCAACTGCAAAGAACACGCAGTATAATTAACATAAAGAACGACGCTTGTATAGGAGGACATTCCGCGCAAGATGAGGAGGGAGAACGAACAAATGAAAAAAATGAGAACCACCCGGGAATCGAACCCGGGATCTTCCGATTGCCGGTCAGATATGATAACCACTACACCATGGTCCTCACTCGATTGGTTTCTGCGCGTATGTAGGAGAATTACGACTTCTGATCGAGTGAGGACCATGGTGTAGTGGTTATCATATCTGACCGGCAATCGGAAGATCCCGGGTTCGATTCCCGGTGGTTACCTCATTTTTTCATTTGTTCGTTCTCCCTCCTCATCTTGCGCGGAATGTTCTCCGATACAAGTGTCGTTCTTTACGTTAATTATACTGCGTGTTCTTTGCAGTTGAAATGTGTGTATGTATGTATATTATATATATTATATATATATATATATATATATATATATATATATATATATATATATATTTAGGGTGGTCCACTCTTATAGGGGTGGAATTTTTTTTGTGATTTGTTTTTATTGCTGGGTTGTAACTTATGAGGATGGATGAGAAAACACCTCTGGGAAAGTTTTATTTGAATCAGTTAATTTGTAGGGGTAGCACATGACACTTGAAGTTTTGGTATAATCTGAAAATCGCAGCAAAGTTAATCTTGGTGACAGTACATGACTATTAGGGTAACTAACAATTCCGAAATGAATTGACTAACAATTCCCTCTGCACCTCATTTGATCTTTGTTTTCTCGCCCAGTTGCCAGGCTGACTTCAGTGGTTGAGGAAACTGCTTCCTGTAGTTAGCAACAACTTGCAGGAGATACTGCAGTTGTTCCTCATTCCTGGTGTGGCAGCCGTTGTATTCATTAATGAGAGCAACCCCCCTCTCTGCATGATCGTTCACGACAGAGAGGTTTGCCACTGATTTCTTCGCTATTTGGTAATCAGGATCACTGTCCCAATCCCGCACCTCCTTCCTCAGGTATCCCACACCTGACCCCAGAGACAACAGCAGTCTTTTTGAGTTTGCTGTTGCTAGTGACTCGATTGAAGCCCCCTCAGCAACACCTTTCCTTCTCTTCTGGCAATCAGGCTTTCCTTCAACTTCCTCCATCGCCTTCACCATTGCTGTTTTAGTCTCTTCAGACACCTCAGGATCGAAAATCGCGAGGCCCACCATCTCCTCCGAAAGATACCAAAGATGACCGCTGAGTTTTTTAATGCCACTTCCGAAATTTTGGGGTCATGGTATTCCCGAAGACTCTGCAGAAGACTGAGGTCGCTGCGAGGCGCAGCAGCAGCTATTGGCGCTGTCATCCATGCCTGCAGGTAGATGGAAACAGCGAAGACACTGACATCCTTAAGACACTTTTGCTCTCGTGGAGTGAGGGCTGGGATTTGTCCCCTGAACAGCCACATCTTCAATGAATAGATCACCTTAGATAACCATCTGGCTTGGTGCATGGGGCCAGGTCGCTTGAAGGTGTAGTTGTCAATGCTCCCTCCCAAGAAAATGATGGACAGATCGAGGAATTCCTGATAGTCATCTCGAAAGGATTTTGAGGAGTGTTTTTCCTCAGCAAAGCGGAGAATCCAATCTCTAATGGGGGCCAAGAGTCGATGCACCTCTTCATCATCCCATCCGGTGCCGTATGTTCCTGTGTCGATGAAGGTCCATTTGCTCTGAAACCTGCTGAACAATGGAACATCAGGTCCACTCGTTGGGCCATAGCAAGCAGTGAAAACTCCACCGATCATCACTTCCATGATGTGATGACGGCAGGCAAAATGGAGAAGGTCTTTCTTCAACTTCTGCTCCAACAACACACACGCTCCATTCAAACGACCAGCATTGGAGGCAGTGGTGTCGAAACACATCCCCACGACAGATTCTTCGAGGCCCCAATCAGTCAATAATTCAAAAACTGCGCTGGCTTGGTGTTCTCCTGATCCAGTTGGTATTTTGGGGACTCCAAGGAGCTGAGATTGACCCGAAAAGGAGGAAATGAGCACAGGCAGCCGATCCACATGCGCATGGTCTTTGGTGTTGAGGAGGTCTGGAATAAGTTTTCCATCCCAGTGGATGATTGCAGGACCGGACTGAAAGGAAGCTTTTAGGCTACTGCAGATCATGATCCGATGTCGTTCTCTCTGCCGTTTGATGGAGGTCCGGGTGATGTTAAAATTCATTGGGCTGTGGCCAAGGCTCAATGCAGTCTCTGCTATTATGTAGGTTGCCATCCTGTCCGTAGTGTGTGTCCGATCTAGGGCAGCAGCTAGATTTGATGTTATCACATTCTTGACTCTTTTCACCTGTTTTGGAGGTCGCTTTCCACCTTTTGCCCATTTATCTTCGGTGGAGGATGACTCGTCAGTGACTGAGGATTCTGTTGAGGACACCAATACTGCTGTACCCGACGTTGATGCACCTTCATTGACTGCCTGCAATACAATCGAAGAAAATGGACAATTAGTGTTAACGAACAACCTAATCATTGCAATCAAATGAAAGTAGGAATTTGAAGAACAATCTCACCTTTCTCTTTCGCATCTCCTCCTCCATCTTCCTGTGGGCAGCTTGTTTTTCTTTTTCTGCTGTTTTTCTGTCTACTCCCACCATGCATCCCCGTCTTCCAGGCTCTCGCTGGGCCAGCAAGAAGGCCTTGTCTTCTGGGTTTTTGATTAGAGACAAGGCATCAGCATGTGCCATATCAAATAGGTTCCGAAGTGTCTCCTTGAATCCCTCTTCGTTGTACACCTAAATATAAATAATAATATATATAATATATATATGATAAATGTATTGACTATTGTACAGTATAATATGTCATACTCTCGAGAAACTATTTTATTTATCATTGATCATCCAACTCACCTGCTTCTGGCTCCTCCTCATTCGTCCTTTTTTTATTTTGATCCAATCTTGGTGAAGGTCCAAGATCTTTTGGATTCCTTTGTATTTTTCCCTTGTCGGGATTCGAGCTTTGTTCCAAAATATTTCAAGTTTACCCCGCACTACTTGAGCACTTTCCTTCAACTCCTTCTTGAGATTAGTGTGGTGATGAAGGAAGCATGACAATACTTCTCCACGTGATGGTAATTTGCTTCCAAGAAGCTTGTCCTTCACTTTATCTCCTTCAAGGAGATAAAAGCAAGAGCTTCGAACTTGAGTCATCATATATCCAACCACTAAACACAACCAATGAACACTACACCAATAATCTGTCAAGGAAAAGATGTATTACTGGAACTGGAACATAATATACAAGTAAATCTACTAGGTAGTGCAAAAGTGCAAAAATGAAGTACTGTGTGCTACCCAGGGTTGTGGAGTCGGAGTCGGAGTCGTGGAGTCGCACGTTTCAGGGCGGAGTCGGAGTCGGAGTCGGAGTCGAATTTTTACAATGTGTGGAGTCGGAGTCGGAAAATTTTGGACCGACTCCACAACCCTGGTTATAGCCACTAGGTTAAGAAGGGTTATTCAATTTTAAGTAGCACTACTACTGGTTAGACCTTAATTATGTTTAAGAGAATCTTTTTCATATATATATATATATATATATATATATATATATATTATTGGAAAAAATAAAAATCCCTTAATATGATAATATCTACAAGTCAATATCCTTCTTAATATTTGAATGTTCCCTTATCCTAGAAAGTAACCTGACGATTCATGTGGTGGTGATGAAATGTCTTATTATTATGATAATTATAGAGTGAAACACTAGAGGAGTCGGAGTCGTATATTTAAAATGTGAGGAGTCGGAGTCGGATTTTTAGATTTTTTACAATGTGTGGAGTCGGAGTCGGAGTCGAATTTTTACAATGTGTGGAGTCGGAGTTGGAGTCGGAGTCGGAAAATTTTGGACCGACTCCACAACCCTGGTGCTACCCCTAAAAAGTGATTGATTTGGGAAAAAATTGGCCAGAGGTGTTTTCTCATTCATCCTCACAAGTTACCGCCCGGCAATAACAAAAAATAAAAACTTCAATTTTATGGACCACCCTAATAAATATATATATATATATATATATATATATATATATATATATATATATATCGGTGTTCTAAAATTACCAAGTAAACTTTTATGTCTCGATCAGTAGTTGAACGTTGAACATCTAAAATAAACAATTATTGTTGCTGTATTTAAAATAAAATTGTTAAATATCGCATATTTTTTAAGATATTGTGTTCATATAAAAGTTTACTAGGTAATTTTAGAACACCCTGTGTATATATATATAACTTTTGGTTAGCTTCTGCCCGAATTGTTCATTCTGACAAAGGTCAATCTTTTCACTCCACCTTAGACCTATAGTTTAACGTGGAATCCGAACCACGCCCCACCAGCAGCCCAGCGTCTTAACCACTAGGCCACCCAGGGTACTCAACTACCCATTTATCTACCAACCACTTTCTTTATTGTGTGGAAGGATGAACAGCTGGGCTTTGCTGCGGGCCGGCTGCCGTCCCCGGGTCTCGATCCCGGGGCCGATGGATTCGTAGCCAGCGGCGCTAACCACTACACCACCGAGGCGCATATATATATATATATATATATATATATATTATATATATATATAATAAGCAAACAACCACAGGGAAAAGGAAAAAGAAACACGAAATCCGAGCGCTTTCGTGATATAATTACATCTTCAGGGAAAAACCTATTACTTGTTTTTCCCTGAAGATGTGAGTATATCACGAAAGCGCTCGGATTTCGTGTTTCTTTTTCCTTTTCCCTGTGGTTGTTTGCCTATTAATAAGATCACGTGTTATGCTGTGATGTTACTGTATATATATATATATATATAGAGAGAGAGAGAGAGAGAGTTTTTATCATTTTGTTGGGAAAATCACATAACACGCAGTAATTTACTGGCAGGATATAAATCTGTTTGACTATAAATGTGTTTGACGGTGTTGCAATGTATGTGAACAAGTTTAACTCTTGCTTGGGAAGGTTAGAATATTGTGTATATCGTGAAACATTTAGTTTTGAGAGACGTTGTGTGAAGGAAGATATGATAGAAATATTCAAAATGTTTTCAGTTTGGGACGTTTTAGACGTAAGTAACCTTTTTTTTTTATTGGAGGAGTCTGGCGCAAGAACGCGAAGGCATATTAAGAAAATTAGAAAAAAGAAAAGACTCGTAGACTGGATCTACGAAATATTTTAGTCATAGAGTAGTAGATTTTTGGGATGGTTTGCCATCCGGTGTAACTAAATAGTAACAATAGTAACTCATTTGTTACTGGTAAGGAATTATTGAATGGAAGATGCAGTTTGAAAATCGCGTAAATAATGTATATTTTAGTCGAAGTAGGGCTTATGTACGCCTTCGTAAGTAGTTTAAACCGTTTACTGTCCAACGTTCCCATTTTGGCAACGTACGTACGTTTCAGATGATGCGGGACTTTTCACGCGCAAAAAATTGAAGAAATGAAATTTTTTTTTAATCGATAAAATGTGAATGGAATTCATAAATACTCAAACGAAATAAGCATACGTATTAATTTTATATAGCTATCCAATCTTTTGTTGACATAGCCCAAGGGCGGATCTAGGCATTTCAGTAAAGGGGAGGGGGGAGTCCGAAGAAGAAAGGGCACTAAATTTTTTCTCTTAAAACAGACCACCAATGAGCGAGTGTAAAATCAATTGTATCGTTTATTAGACGAGTCTCATTCAAATATGATACAAAATAAAAATCTAATTTGGGTACAACAGTTATCAAAGAAAATTCTTCAAACAATTACGAATGTCTTGCCAATTAAAAGAATTCTCCAGTCCCCTAGCCAGGAATTCCCAAGGGGGTGCGGGGGGGTGACCTAGTCACTGCGAAGCAGTGGTGGGCAAAAAAGTAATCGATTACGAATAAAAATTACTGATGTCTGAAGAGTAATTAAAAAGTATAAAGTAGAAATTACTTCTCTCGGTTAATTATAATATAGCGGTACTGAAGGGCACCCATGAAAACCATTACAACTACAAATTTGGAAATACTGTACACTGTCTACGGATAAAGACTCAAAATAGAATTTGAATAAAATGACCATGATCTATTTACAAAAACAAAAAAATTTTCAAAGGCATACGCGTCATTCAAATAGGGTACTTACGCTTGAAAAAAGGGCACTCTCAAAAAATTGAGGTAGGGTCCGGACGTCGCCTAGATCCGCCCTTGTAGCCGTCAGTAAAGGGTTGAGGATAATTAGCCGATATGAAGTTAATGTTTTGCGAAGGTTTATCATAAATTATAGCTTTAGATCACTTAACTGATATGGATAACCTCGACAGCCCTCAGTGGCTTAATTAATGTCTTCCAAATATGATATAATGCAATGCTATATTTTTAAGTTTACCCTTAGAATTTACGTTTTCTTTACGTTTTCTTACGATGTTCTTTGAGACGTAGAAAACTATTTCGCTTTCGTGGTTCTGGGGATACTCGTATATTTTAAAACCTAAAATGATATACTGTATTTATGCGAGATGTTTAATTTGATTTATTTATATTTTTCACTCGCTTCAATTAATTTAATACTAAATATGCAGAGGCCTTTTATGAATTGTTGTAATAAAAACACAATTATGATTTAATACATAGGCTAATTGTAGTCGTAACCTTTGCGAAAACACTGTAGCCATAGGCGTGTTAATTACACAAATTTCAGTAGTGGCCATGCCCTAGTTAACGTTCCCATATACGAGGTGATTGGTTAATCACTTAAATTACAAAATGCAGCTGTTTAAACGTGAAATTTTGGAGGAACATGACTGACTTTTTTCAAAATCAAATTAAGCCGTAAATCGAATCGGAACACATTTAAGAGAAGTTTCCCGATCTGGAATGCTGCTAAATTTCGTGAAAATTACAAAAAGTAACTGTAAATTTGAAAGTCACTGAAGATAATAAAAAAATTTGAAATAAAGCAAAATGTTAACAATTTATTACGTCCATACGAAAGTCGTGTAACTTCCGTTTAGGATTACGTGGTATTGGATTGGGAGCGAAGAGAACCGGATGTTGAATAGTGGGAATCGGAAATCATCCGTGGTGCCACGAAAGAAGAACGGATGGCGCTGGAGTGTCTCGAGGAGACGGGAAAGGTCGGGACGGGGTCACTGGTGTACCAGTAAAAAGTAAACTCTCGTAAGATTACGATCCACTCGCATAAATTTAGTCCATTCCCTCAAAAATATTACTCGACACCGCTTTTGTATAGTTTACGTAAGATTTAAGTAACTTTGTCGGTAGAGGTTAAGTAACGTTATTGATAAAACTTACAGCAATAATGTTAACGTTGAATTTGCAATACATTTTTTGCAATATTGATACATATTATCATTATCTGACCCTTTAACTTTTGAATTTACTTGGTTCTCGTATTAACTGAAAGGTAACGCACATTCTGTAGGCAGTTGACACTTAGGATTGAATCATATATAAAATATTTTAAGTAAAAAAATATTAGTTTTGAAGATACGAAGAATTATTAGAGAAATGCAATAAATGAAAGCAGTAATTTAATCTATACATTATCATAAATTCACATTCACTCGTTTGCCGCGTAACCCGTAATATCACGGGCTCTCGCTTCTGACCATTTCCGCGCAGCTCCGTATATACACGGGTTTAAACTTTAAACTGAGATATATCTTTGCGTAGCCCGTGTTTTTGGCTCTACTCGTAACTGGGCGCTCGCGCGGTTAACGAGTTAACAGATATTTCAATATACTTTTAAACGTGGCTAGATAAGAAATATCTTTTAAGATTGACGCTTTAATCATTCAACAATTTCAATGCAATAAAAAAAAGAATTACCTAAGTTTTTGTACGGAGGGTTAACAAAAATAAATAGACAACTTAACTGTTTTTCCTTAGTTTTTAATTTGATGATAAAAGTGGGTAAATAATAACAGATTTATTGAATTGATATATTTAAAATCGTGTTGCTTAACCTATTGCATTATGTAAAGTTCTGACGCACTTTTGGTATTCCATTGAGGAGCTTTGCCATTTGTTCTCGAGGGCAATCATCGTGGTGTCTATTTACGTTTGTCAACCCTCTGTATTACTCCTAAGTTCGATACGAGCGAATATTTTCCGGAGTTGGAATGTACTTATTTTACCAACGTAAATTAATAATTTTGTTCGTGTATTTATTTGTAAATGAAAATGAAATGTCCATTTCATTACATCTTTAATTTATAACAGTTTTAACTCATTAAGGATAAAATTGGTATGAGAGTACAACGCGTTTCTCTTATCACTCGTTTAATTAGGCGGCGTTGTCAACACGCAGTTTCCCCATGCAAATGCGCAGCGCGTTAAGAAAGAAAGAAAACAATGCTTAACATGTTCAGTAACTCGTACAAATGTTTTGATATATACTCGTATTATTCGTGTGTTCCTTCCGTTCTAAGTTCTTGTTGAGCAATTACTCCAAGAAATGTCTTTACTTTTACAACATTGTTTAGGACAATGAAACCGACGTTCAGATCATCCAAATGTACTTGTTTTGTTACTAAAAAAAAAAAAAAAAAGATTTATTTATTAAAGAAAAGTTTGCTAGAAGTCAACTATGACTGGCAGGGCCGGCGAGAGCTGCCACAGGCCCCGGGGAAGGATTGGTACGCGTTGCACCCCTGTTTACTCAGTATTTTATTATGAATAATTTTTGTGTACGTAATGAGCAAACTGATTATATGTCCGAGTCACTATTCAAAACATACAGTATGATAATCTCTATAAACTGTATGTTCATTAATTATATTTCCTCCGTTATTTAATCAATTGCATTATTAATATTTTTAGATTTTATCCCCCCTTTTCCGGGGCCCCTAGAGGTCCGGGCCCCCGGGATATAACCCGGCTTCCCCGCCCTCTTGGCCCTGATGACTGGTAAATTCATTTTTAATTTTTTTTCACTGTTTTAGCGAGAAAAAGACACTGTTTGTCATTTGCAAACAGTATAAGACACTGTTGTGTCATTTGCAAACAGTATGAATAATTATATTTGAAGAGCGTGGGAGATAATTTATATACAATGAAAACGGGTGTGGACCCAAAACTGATCCTTGAGGTTCACCGTGTTTTATATAATAATTTTAGTGGAAGAAATATTATTCAATGATGCAAACTGATGATATCCATTGGACAAATAACTTTTAAATGAGTCATTTATAGCACCTCTAAAGCCATAACAATATACCGTAGTTTGAAGAGAATATTATGGTTTATCACATCGGAAGGCTAGCTAGCGTCCGTATCTCAGTGGGTAACGAGCTTCGGTATAAACGAAGCGAAGACACTAAGGTTTTAGGAGTGGGGTTCGAATCCCGATGGTGCGAGAGTTAGATTGTTAGAGTAATGGCCGCATTAATTGGACGGAGCACTCTTCCAGTTTCTGGCCCTCTTGACTAATCACTATCACATCAGAAGCCTTACTCAAATCCATGAAAATTAATAAAGGATACGGAACTAGCATCGAGTGCCAAACCGTAAGCTATTTGTTCTTCTGGGTTATCGGCAAATGAGCCATTTCAGACAGTTGTTTCTGGCGAAAAACTATAACCCCCATACTCTCATGGTGTTCAACCCGTCGACTCGACCATGTACCCGTATACGCAGCTAGATCAACAGAAAGATTTGGTTCAAGAATTTTGTCCAGAAATTCGCGCCGTCTGAGAAGTTCGATCCTGGTACCATCAGAATTCGAGTCCAGTGCGCTCCCACTAAACCAAGTCAAAATTGAAAGTTTTATTTTCTTTTCAAATCTGACGTACAGTTCCGGAATAAAGTTCACCTACAAACAAAATTTCTATAAAACAAAAACATACCAATTAGTTTTTTTTTATGCTGTGACCAAAAAAAAAAAATCCAAAGAAAAATACAGGGTGTACATAAAGTCAGGATCTATTTTTGTGAAGCACTTGGAAATTATATGGAATTCAATCATAAAATGATAGTGGTAACATTTATTAAATAATTAAGAGTAGGATTCGACGTGACGCCCATCAGTATCCCTGCACAGCTCAAATCGTTCCGCAGCATTTCTAAACACACTCTGGAGCATTTGCGGGGTTATGTTATCTGCAGCAGTTCGTATACGTTGTACGTAAGTTTTCAAGACTCGTAATCTTCGTCTGATAGACGTGCGACTCGATAAAGCCCCATGCAAAGAAATCTAAAGGGGTTAAATCTGGTGATCTCGCTGGCCAAGGTCTGTTGCTTCCGCGTCCGATCCAGCGATTTGGAAAACGTCCATTTAGATAATCCTGAACAATTTTGGCATAGTGACAAGGAGCACCATCATGTTGATAAACGACGGTACTAACAATCCTATCCCCAATCAGCTGAGGTTCAAGGAATTGCTGCAACATGTCCAGATAAATAAGCCCCGTAACTGTAGCTTCAGCAAAGAAAAAAGGACCATAAACTTAGATTTTGTTAAACCCATCCAGACATTAACTTTAGGTGAGTCTCTCTCCCAATTTTGGACGAAATCATTCGGTCTTTCATCTGCCCAAATTCGACAGTTATGGCGATTTACTTTTCCACACGTATGGAAAGTGGCTTCATCACTAAAGAGAATGTTGTCCATTAAATTATCACTCCAGATTTGTTCTACGAGATCAGCACACACACCACTTCGTCGAGGGAAATCTTCCTCATGTAAAACCTGCAAATGATAGCTTTTCTTCTGCAAATTAACTTTCAGAATTTTGTGCACAGATGACGTCGGGAGGCCGAGTCTGTGTGATGCAGCACGAACGGACGTACGTGGCTCCTCATTGATAATTCCGCGTACTGCATTCACGGTAAGATCTGACATACACGGTCGTCCTGATCTTGCTTCATCATTTACAGATCCCGTTCGTTTAAATTTGTTCACCAATTTTCGTATTGTCTTGTCTATTGGCCCCGGCTTATGAAATCTCCTTCTAAACTTCTCTCTGATGTCATTGTATTTCTTTCCCTCGATTCGCCAAATTACTATTGCCACGCGCTCTTCTGTATTCATTCTAAGGGCTTCTGAAAAGAAAAATAGAAAAAAATAATTATTTCACAAAAATAGATCCTGACTTTATGTACACCCTGTATATATCACTTTAGTAATTTATATATATATATATATATATATATTATATTATATTATATATTATATATATATATATATATTATATATATACAGGGTGGGCCGTAAGTTTCCATACATAGGAAAATTTGGATCAGCAGTTTCCGGATGCTTGGATTGGTCGGCGTGGTCCTGTGGAGTGGCCTCCCAGATCCCCAGATCTCACCCCCCTTGATTTCTATCTTTGGGGGCACTTGAAGGTCATGGTGTATCAGGAAAAGATACGAGACATAAATCATCTAAAGGAACGTATCACCAACGCCATTACAAGCATAACGTCAACTGTGCTAATGCGTGTTCATCAACAGTGGGGAACACGTATTGAAATGTGTTTTCAAAACAATGGCAACCATGTAGAGCATATTATATAATAAAATGGTTGTCCATAAAAAAATGTTTATTTTTCCTATGTATGGAAACTTACGGCCCACCCTGTATATATTATTATTATTATTTTTTTTTGGAACAGGAGTAAAATCGACTTTCCTGAAGTTGAATGTCGAGTTTTATGAAATTCAACTTTATTCATCCACACAACTGGAGTTAGCTAAAAGCACTAGGTAGAAATATGTTGTTCAAAGCATGTTTGTTTGTGCACTGAGAGTATCTGTGTTCACTTCCAGAATTTAAACTGTTTATTATGAGCGCAAAATGTCACCAACATTGTGAAAAAACGTGATCCATTAGGTTTATTGTTCGTTAACTAATTGATGACGTAAGAAGTGATCGAGTGTTTTTATCGAGTGTGATATTGGTGGATAACGTTAATTTGTCTCGCTTAGATTCTTATTCGATGTTTTAGTGGGATGTATCATGAATTTTGTTTCGAGAATATTCTCTCGTTAACATTAATCTTTAATGTTGCGTTTGACATTTAACCTTTTCACACGAGAGACGTTACAATTTTTTTTAGTCCTTCCCTCGAGCGATGCCAGTTATTAAGGCACTAATAGATTTAACGTAACAGCGGTTCCAGTAATCGGGATAAAGTGGAGCCACACCTGCCTTATGGCCCAGCGTATTATTATTATTTATTTATTTTAAGATCCGTTTGTAGTATTCAATCATTGAGTAAGCGAAGATTAGTAGTACCCGTCTTTTCATCAGTAGTATAGTTGCATTGAAAGATTTAAAAAAAAGCGTGAAAGGGATTGGTTTATAAAACTCTCAAATCCAAAATATCAATCCCTTAAATAGCGTGGAAAGTTGATACGGTGATCACAACCTAAAAAAAATAGCTCTTAGAAGCGGACCTGAGGAGGTGAAAATGACTTTTCTCAAACTTACCTTGGCCTTGCTGGATTGTCTCTATACACACCCGCCTATAAAGGGGTGTACCCGTTCCTACGGCCGGTATTGGTGGGTACAGGATGGGGGTAGGAATGCAAAACCACGCGTTCGTCGTGACTTTTTTTTTTTTTGTTTTTTTTTTTGCTCCAAAATGAAATGTAAGGTAAAACTTTAACTTAATGTACGGTCCGCTCGTCTTGAGATGAACAGTATTCTTCACGAGTTGTTCCCCACTCCCCAACACGCACACGTACAAAAAACACAACCTGCTCCTCACCCCAGTCTAAAAGTGTTGGGTTCAAATGTATCCAAGTGATTCGGGAAGCATTTTCAGTGTCGTAAGTTTGATTATTGTTCTCGTTTCTGAGATTGTTTTCGAGCGCTTCATCAGGAGGAGGTTGCAAGCAAATGTTGCATATTGCAAGCATCGATTTCGCAATGCACAAGTTGACCTCGTCTCAGTTATTCTTATAATCGAGTTTGGTCACTTTTTATATCGGGATTACAGTTTATGTACAGTAAAGTAGTAATGACTAACATCCAGACATTATATATATATATATATATATATATATATTAGGCATGGAGTAATTATAATTTGTAATTGATTGTAATTAATTGCATTTTTTCATGTAATTGGCAAGTAATTGTAATTGACTAACTAAAATGTAATTGTAATTAATTACATTAGGAAACCAAGGTAATTGATACAATTACAGTCACTTACTTTCAATTACATGAATATTAAAGTTAATGGGTCATACTTATAGTTTAAACTACTCGCTCATGTCTGAGGGAGCTTTCTTTTGAAATAAAATTATGTTCTTTTTATTTGAAAGAAAATGTTATTTTAAATATTCCGAACTAAAGTGCCAGTTTTTTGCCCTTATTATTTTGATGAAATAAATACTAGGTTTTTTTTTTTTTTTAGTGCCTTAGCTTTGGTTTCATTAGACCATATCACAATACATATGTCCGATGTCCAGTTGTCCATAGCATTGATGAAAAATACAATTCCGTGCAATGTTAAAAGAAAGAGTCCATTTTATTGACCTAATATTATTTAGTTTTCAATGATGATGATAATGGCCAAAACTGAAAATGGAATTGAAATACGTAGCTAGAAAAGCCTAACATAAATCAAATAGTGTATATTTATGAAAAAAAAAAAAAAATTCTTTCTATTGTAATTGTAATTAATTTACTAAATAATTGTAATTAAGTATTTCACCATCTACAGTAATTGTAATTGAGAATGTCAAGTAATTGTAATGAATTACATTGACCAAGTAATTGCCCCATACCTGATGCGCATACGCGTCAGCATCGCTGACTACGAATCCACCGGCCTCGGGTTCGCTTCCCGTTGACGGCAGGCGACGCGCAGCTCACCCAGCTCTTCATCCTTCCATACAATAAAATTTGTTGGTAGATAAGTGGGTACCCTGGGTATCCTAGCGGTTAAGACGCCGGACTGCTGCTGCTGCTGCTGATCGGGAGGTCGTGAGATCGAGTTCGGCTTTTGTAATTTCTGACTACGCGTGGTGGGTCCAGATTCCGCGTTAAGTTGTAGGTCCAAGGTGGAGCAATAAGCCTGAGCTTCGTCAGAATAAACAATTCGGGCGGAAGTAAAACCAAGAGATATACATGTACTATATACAGGATGTCTCAGAAATCTGGACTCGTAGGACATTACGGTTATTATTAATTTTGCTTGCCAAAGTCAGTGTGAGGGAACTAAGAATCATTGAGAGAAGCTTTACGTATAAGAATTGATACGTGTATGCGAGTTAATGAGATGCGATTTGAACAGAACATTTGAGACGTTGCGAATACTAGTGACGAATTCGGCAAAACAATGTTTTGAGTAAATGGACTCAACAAAGTTTTGCGAATTAGAAATCACCGTAACTTTGCCAACAATTGGTAGATTTTGATGAGGTTTTTATCATTTTGATCGGATATGGTTGTAGATTATTGTCATGATAACAATAATAATTAGATTAGACCACGCGCGATGCTGATTAGCTTTAGCTGCCCACCAAGTTCGTTACTAGTATTCACAGAATTCTCCCACAATCTGCCCCGAGCGCGTGGTGTTTCCCCCTTTTTAAAATAACTGAATTTGGCGAGTTGCTAGTGACGAAGGTGCATCATGCGTCGTTATTCATTTAAAAGAGTACATCCTCGAGAATAGGATGGTATAAAAAACGGATTGCCTCATCCATGTCGATTTCGTCACTAGTATTCGCAACGTCTCAATTGTTAAATGTAAGAAATTAATTCTGCCTATGAGTCCAGACTTCTGAGATACCGTGTGTGTGTATATATACGGTATATATATATATATATAAAAGGAGAAAGTATAACTGATTTCGACTTTACAATAGATGATATTACATAAGAGGCCATTCAAAAACCACGTAGTCCTTAAAGGGGGGAGGGGGTTCCCTGTTTGACCACCAAGGGCCACGTGGCCAATACTAAGCATTAAAATATCCTGCTTATAATATTGTTTATATTATTTACTTTTATTTTGGAAAATTCTAGACGATTCAAATCTTTAACGTTCATGAAACACAAATTCTCCATACTTTCAATTTGATTATTTTTAATTTGCATTTTAATTTGCATTTTAATTTACATAAGATTAAGAAGGGGTCGGGTGACATCGGAAGACCACGTGGTTTTGGAGGGGGGTTTAAGTCATTGGCCACAAATGACCACAAGGGGGGCGACGGGTTTGAAAACCACCCGAAAAAGGACGACCACGTGGTTTTTTGAATGATTCCTAAGCTATAGGGAAGCTAAAAGCACACACGGCGGCAGGCCCGGGCAAATGGAATGCCACACTGATCAAAAACTGCAAGAATGAAATTGCAATGATATCGAGCATCCCGAAGAGAGCGAACATATTTCCAATATATAAAGGAGGAGATCGATCCGAGGCCAAAAACTATAGGCCAGTGTAACTTACATCTCGTCTCGCCAAAATATTTGAACGAATAGCAAGAGAAAAAGTCTGACATTTTGGAAACTTGGAAAAAGTTAAACGATAACCAACGTGGGTTCGGTTAGGAAGATCATGCCTATCGCGACTAATGGAACGCTACAACGACATTATTGATGCACTTGAAAGTAATGAAAACTATGATACACAGACTTTGCCAACGTTCGATAAGTGTGATCGCTGAATCATAGCACATAAACTGAAATATATATATGGGAATAACGGGAAAAGATGGATAATGGTATATAATTTCCTGAGTGAGCGGCAGCGAGTCGTTACAGTTCAAAGAATATCTTCATCAGAGTTAGAGGTCTTTGTTCAGTACCACGAGGAACGGTATTAGCTCCATTACTCTTCATAATCATGCTGACTGATGTAGATGAGGAAGTTACCAGTGACAGCGGGGTAATATCCTTTGCCGATGACGCAAAGTTTAGTAGAGAAATGAGAAACCCAAAGGATATAGGATCTCTACAAATAGACATAAACAGAATCTACAATTGGTTTGAAGGCAATAATATGAAGTTTAACTCTGAAAATTTTCAACTGCTAAGGTACGGAAGAAGGGAGGACCTAAAATCCGTGGAATACTATAACCCAAAATGGACGGGAAATTCGGAGAAATTCTAAAATCTAAAGCAAAAGATTTAGATGATGTAATGACTGATGACTCGAAATTTGAAACGCGAAATAAGATAGCAGTAAACGGAGCAAAGAGAATAACTGGGCAGATACTGAAAACCTTTAAACGAAGGGATGGGAATATAATGATTCCTCTATCGAAAGCCCCGATCATATCCAAGTTGGAATACTGCTCAGTTTTAACATCCCCATATAAAATGAAGACGGTCAACTAGAAGGATTCGGAGAAACTTCACGGCCAAGGTCGATGCAAAGAACTAAATTACTGGGAAAGGTTACGTGAATTAAACTTATATTCACTGGAAAGAAGAAGAGAGAGGTACATCATTATTTACCCTTGGAAAATAATGGAGGAACTAGCCCCTAATCTTTCTTTGAACCCAAAAACCACTTAAACAACAATGGAAAGTAGAAAAGGAAGACTGTGTCGTGTTCCCATATTAAAGGCTAGACGGGGAACATCCTCACTACTGAAGGAAAATAGTTTTGTCGTGAGAGGATCAAGACTGTTCAACCGGCCGTTCCAAGGAACTAAGGAACACGAGTGGTGTAGCGGTGGATATTTTCAAAAGAAAACTAGACTTCTGGCTCGGAACAATTCCGGATGAGCCGGGTGTACCTGGCTAACTGGCTATGTGAGATTGAGAACGCGAGAAGCCAACTCAAGAGCAGGGGCAACACGCTTGACCTTCGTGAAATGAGGAATCATCGCGCAGAATATTGGAAGGTTGAAAGATATATATATATTATTACAGAGCGATGACGAATGTATATTTACATTACAATTTACAACGAATTCGTTTACCGAGATTTTGTCTGATTACTTCACATCCGTCAAAGACAATGAATCAATCCATCACACGGATATCACGTGCAGCGTTGCTTGCCGAGAATCCTCCGACCATCTCATTAAGCCTCAACACGTCCTCAGTTTCCTAATTTTGAAGCGACATTGAAATATTTTATACACGGGACATTCTTTGAACGAATGTCCGTGGGTTTGGTTAAGTTAGGTTTGAAATGCCCCGTCAATCGCATATTTAGTCGGTAGAAGAATTGCTCGAAATTCGAAGTATTCGTTAACCGCCAAGAATCTCATTTTGAACAGACCCCCGAATTCGAAAATATTTAAGGCATCGCTCATATCGCAATCACTTACTCCCCAACCCCATCCCCCTAAAGAAAGACTCTTCTCCTTTCAATTGAAAACGTTTAGTGCTCTCTGTGATCGCCATTTTGAACTTGTCGGAAAGAAATGTACGTCCGTGAACCAAACTGGCTTTTTTTGTGTATATATATATATATACACAAACATTTCACTTACTGGCACAGGGCCAGAGTGCCAACCTTCTTTGGTGACACTGTCATTATGCAAGGCTTAACCTTCAATAAACATCCAAAAGAATCATTGTCATTAACATGATGATAAAATTAACTTTGCTGCAAATCAATCTTTACGAAGAAGGGAAAATATATATATATATAACCACGAAGGAAAAAGGAAACGCAGAATGGTGCTCAAGCGCTTGAGCACCATTCTGTGTTTCCTTTTTCCTTCGTGATTATTTTCATCCTAAATAATATTACTCACGTGTTATTTTCGTGAAATAAATTTCATATATATATATATATATATATATATATATATATATACGGCATGCGAAGGTGCCCCCTCAGGGCATTGGTTTCTGCTCGTATGTAGGAGAATTACGACTTCTGATTGATCGAGGTCCATGGTGTAGTGGATAGCATATCTGACCGGCAATCGGATGATCCCGGGTTCGATTCCCGGGTGGTACCTCATTTTTCATTTGTTCGTTCTCCCTCCTCATCTTGTGCGGAACGCTCTTCTACACAAGCGTCGTTCTTTACATATATATATATATATATATATATATATATATATATATATATGAAGGAGATTGTGAACACTAATCGAGACAGGAAGTGCTGCTGGAACTCCCGTTTGTCTTGTCGCTGTCCTGCTTAGCTGATCTTTTTCCGTGACGCATCTGCCCTATGCTCTCAAACACAGTTCTCCCACTATTTCTCACTACACATACATGTATCTTGCACACAACACAATCCTTTTAAAATTAAAAAATATATATAAAAAATTGTATTTTGGCTCTCTTCTCTTTCTATAAGAGGGCATTTTTGGGGGCGTTCTCCCTTAGACCCTCCCTCCTGCATTTTATATATATATATATATATGTATATACACCTTACCTTATGAACCTTATGTTGTTTCGTGCGTTGGTCTCTCTTCACACCGAGGTCAAGCTGGTGGCCCCGCCTCTAGGTCTGGCTTGGTGGAGGAGCGAGTTGCTTTCTTGCGCTCTCCACCGTACATAGCCAGGCACGCCCGTCTCATCTGGTACCATCCTAAGCCAGGTATCTAGTCTTCTTTTGAAGACTTCAACTTTGACCCCCGTTACGTTTCTGAGGTCCTTTGGAATCTGGTTGAAAAGTCTTGGCCCCCCTGACAACCAAGCTAGTTTCCTTCAGTGTTGAAGAGGTCCCTCGTCGGGCCTTTAATTTGGGAACACTACACATTCTGCCTTTCCTATTTTCTAGCGCTGTTTGGATGGTAATTGGGTTTAGTTTTAGGTTTGGTACCAGTTTTTCGATCATTTTCCATATGTAGATTATGGTGTACCTGTCTCTTCTTCTTTCCAAGGAGTACAGATTTAGTTTACGTAGTCGTAGTTAGTTTACCTACGTAGTTTACCTAATGAGGGGTCCCGCGTCTTAAGGTACCTAAGCGCCAAAATAAAAATTCGCCAGAAATCGCCTCCAAAGTTCAATATTCTCGCAATAGTATCTCTGTTATTAATTGAGCTAGAACGTTCATTTTTGGCTAAATTAGAGTTCTAAGTATGCTAATGAAGATGTTGATGAGTTTTTGGAATAGATTTCCATATTTTATATATTTTTTTTTTTTATTTTTTAATTTTCTTATTATGCCGAACTTTGGGTGAACTTTTGGCTGGCGATAGAGGTTAAAAAAGTAGTTCGCTTCATAAGGTTTTCAACCATACTTCTAGTGTCGTAAGGTCATTATAACCCAAACCACGCGATAGAGGAGGGTGAAAATAGTGATATCCATCAAAAACACGTTTTCGCCTGTGATGGAGCTTAGGTACGTTAAGACGCGCGACCCCTCATTATATATATAATATAATATATATATATTATATATATATATATAATATCTATATATATATATATATATATATAATATAATAATAATAAAATTAATATTATGGGTGGGAAATTAACAAAAGCGCGATAGGTCCAAGTACGTGTAGTATTACATTTCATTTCATTTAATTATAAAAATTATCTGAACACTTTCGTCGTTCGCAAATTTCCCAACCATATCTGTAAGAGGAAATGTTAATTACCCTATTGGTCGCGAATTCTGTTAAACCCTGTATATATTAGTATAGAGGTGTGTGTGTGTGTGTTGTGTGTGTTTCCGGTCTCCTTCCGTCGGACTATCACAGATCTCCATCTGTTTTTTCCGTTATCTTATCAGTTTTAATTTTAAGAGTAAACGTTAGAGATTCCGAATTGCATAAAAATGTCGCGAAGCGCAAAAAACCGAATCAAAATGTGGTATTTTTCTATCGCAATTTTTTTTTTTTTTTTTTCATTTAAGAACGAAATTAAATTCATTCAAATTCCTCTGTTGTCATTGTCGGTGCTCGTTGCATCACCATTTGACCTCTCTCTCTCTCTCTCTCTCTCTTTTTTTTTTTGTGCCCCAGTGCTGGAGTTCCCTCGTGGGGTATCGAGGTCTTTCTGTAGTGTGACGGTGTTACATCACGACTTAAAATCAGTCACACTTAATAGAGTAAGCCACAATGAACCGATGATGTTTTGTTGCGGGTAACCATCTTGGTTCGTCGATTACTGATTGCATTATTTTACACCGTTCAATTATTTATTTATTTATTTTGTGTGTAAGCAAAGGCCCGTTCTCTCGTTTTGAGTAAGGGGTGGGATGCAATTGGGGTAGAAGGGGGGTGGAAAAGGAAAGGATTTATAGGATCCTGTTCCAACTTGTGTGTGTGTGTATATATATAGTTTCGTTGTTTCAGGGATTGCATAAAAAATATAATTAATGCAAACGTCAAACTACATTTTTTTCTTATTTCTTCTTTTTCAAATAATAAGTAAACAAAGGTTCTTCCACCCCATTTCCCCACCACTCCATCTCTCTCTCATCACTAGTGCCAGGTTTGGCTCCCCCTTTTTTTGACACTGCTCCCTCCCCCAAGAGAAACTGGCCTGTAGGTAGACTCTTGAATCGCGCTTGATGGCTTTTAGTGTGCGTTTGGCCCGCGTTGGTCTCGGCGGCTCGAGAAGTGTCAGTTAATCAGTGCCCCGTTTGTTGGTTGGTTGGTGATGAGGAGAAGGGTGTTCATCAGTGGTGGCCCCGGGAGGAGGGGCACGCGAGGTGTGAGGGAGGGAGTGTCTCTCGCTTTCATTCACCCGTCACGTTTGGAGGATACAAAAAAATTGTGTAACGTGATTATTGTTGAAGGGCATGATGCCCTATAGTAAGAAATGCGGGTACACCGCTTATATATATATATATATAATATATATATATATATATATATATAGTGTGTGTGTGTATCGTGAGATGTGGGAAGTGTCCATTTCGTGTAAGAACTGTTTTGTGGAATTGAGTCACGCGGATTGCCTTTAATGAACACAATTAAAAATAAACCTGAACAAGAGGAGTTAATCCCTTTCACACCAAATTCATGCCCCCCAACAACGCTGTTAATGAACTCGCCAAATAACACGCATGCACGTACGTTTGGCTTCCTTACAGAACCGCGACATTTTCACACTTTCTCACATTCAGTTCAGGATCGCGACGCTCAACCAATTTTAATAGCCAAATAACCTTAACCAAACCTAATTTAATCTTACGTAACCGCGTAACTTAACCTAACCTTAATTATATCGCCTTTTTTCATGATAAAAAAGAGCATTTATAAAGATAATTCACCGCGACCCCTAAATGTTAGGATATACATGTTCGTGTCGCGACGGGCTCTCCGTGTATCCTAAAGATCGTCCCGATTCCGTAGTAACACGCGCGCGCACACACACACACACACATATATATATAATATATATATATATATATATATATTAGTGTGTTTAATTACAAATAAGACTTGTTCGCAGTATATTTTAAGTAATTTTTTTCCCCAAACTTTGGTGCGTTTTCAATTTTTTTTTCATCTCGGATGACGAAACAAATTCTGATTCATCGCAAAAAAAAAAAAAAAGTGTGTAACTTTTAATATGCCATTTCAAGGCTTAAAAAATTGATGTTCTTATCAATATATTCAGTGCATGCGTAGCTTATATATATATATATATATATATATATTGCTGCTGCGCCTTGCGCAATAAAAGCCGCCTGAAGCACAACCTTCGGGGGACTGAGAGGAATGTGTGTGTTACTAAAACCTTCTCTGGTTTTCCCTTAATGTGTATACTAAATTTGGCTTAGATTACCCTTGGCCGTTTAGGCGTTTATAAACGAACATAGAACAGACATCATCATCCCCCTACATACACACAATTATATATATATATATATATATATAATATATATATATATATTATATAATATAAATAATTTTGTGTGTGACTTGTTAATAATGAATGTATACCGAATTACAGCAATATATATATATATATATATGCAAACGTATACAGCTTTATTTATGTTATTTATGTGAGGGGAATGTTTGTGAAGTTAGAAATAGTATTTGTTTCGAAGGGTAAATATGGAAAATGGTTTTCGGAAATTGGCAAAATGATCAGCAAGTTTTTTCTTGATAGAAATAAGTAAACTGGTTTAACACACACCCGTCTTCCCCCCTCCCACTCTTGTTTAAATAAATAAATTAAACAAATTAGTGAGTCGTCGTGGATTAATTGGAATATAATATTTCAATTCTGGGATCTTTCGTCGGGTTTACACCAATCGCGAGGCATTTGACACTACCCTCAGTGCGAGTTCAGTGCATCTTTTTACAATGGAATTTTTTATTTTTTTCAAATATTTAATTGAAAGGGTTTTTTATTTATTATTTTTATTTTTTTATTTTTTTTATAATGGCTGAAGAATTAATTTTTTGTTTTTAGTAGAAAAGGTTCATTTGCGGTTGAATGAGGCCACAGCCAATCTTTACTGTAATAATTCGTGTGAAATTGAAACGAAAAAACTTTCATGGTTTTTATTTTTTTTATTTTAAAGCGTTTTGGAGTTGATTACTCGTAAACACGTACGTACAAACGATGTATTTTGTCACTAAATATTAATTAGTAAAAACTACATTGATTCGTGATCGAAGTGAGTCAGCGCCTCTCTCTCTCCTCTCCTCCATTATCGCCATGGAGAGGGTTTACGCCTGGCATTTTATCGAGTGCCTCACGTGCGGGTGCTTTTGGCGATGTGATGATAGTACCATCAATAACGATAAAGTCCATGAGAAGTTGGGGTGGGTTGGCTCCCTGGGGGGACTTCAGCCCCCAATAAAGGCCGCTACGACCATTTCATTCGCTCGCTTCTGGCACCACGAAAGCCAACTCCATCTTGGCGCCAACGAGTACCTGCCGCAAGGGCATTCACCGGACGAGAAGCACGAGGTCATACTTCAGGTAACGTTTACTCATGATCCGCGTCAGTAGTTAGGTGATTATCTTATGAAACGCTTCAAGACTTCTTGAAGGCTGATGATGATATTCGTACTGTTGAAACATTTTATCAATGTTTTCCACGGTCATTTCTCGAACTTGGTCATTTCCCCATTTCATTTCACACCCAGGAATGAGAAATGCGGAAGTGGGAATCTCAAATTAAGCAATTTTCGAATCGACCCATTCCCACGGAATGGGAATAGACCCAATTGAGAAATCCCACCGCACGATTTCTCGCTCTAACTTACTGTATTTTACGCCTCGTAAGACGCACTTTTTTCCCGAAAAACGTCTCCAAAAATCACTTGAGGGCTAATATGTTTATTGTTTTGTTTAATGTTCTTTGAATAAAGTTATGGGAATATATTTTTTGTCAGGCTGATAAATCTTAGAAATATTTTTTTTCCTAAATATTCTTTGCTAAATATAGGGTGCGTCTTATGAGGCGTAAAATACGGTAGGTTTTCCATAGGAAATAGGCGTACGCTTCTAGCCTCAAATTGAGTCACGGTCTCTTCTTACTCCTTACCAAATTTGGAATTCCCACTCTGAACATTTCCCCTTTGAGGGCCGGGAATGGGAATGAAGTTGAGTGGGAATTCTTTACCTTATTTTCCTTTTTTTACTCTCTTTTATATTATTACTTTTACGTTAATTTAAGAAGTGATTTCTAGAGATGACTCGAGTTTTTACGCGCGCGCGCGCGGGTATTTTGGCACGAGGGCGGAACATACCCATTACTGGGAAATTGATTCGTTTGCGGGGTCTCATTGCGCGTTTTGAACGTACGGGTTAAGAGTGAGGTGTGTGAAATACCTCGTACGCGATGGTGGTCGAACGACTGAACATTAATTCGAGGGCATGAGTCGATGACGAGGAAGCAAGGCCGAAACGAAAAGGCCTCGACTGCTCAACCGCGAACCTCTTTCATCGTCATTGTTGTTGTTGTTGTTTTTTACTTCTTGCAACAATTAATTAAGCAGAAATAATGATTCTGTTATTCTTAAGTTGATTGCAATGCCCATAATTAACAGTGAATATAAAGAATTTTTTTTTACCTCACCTCTTCCTGGTAAAAGTAGCAGGACAACAAAAAATAATTATATATATATATATATATATATATTTAGTTAGTTAGTTAGTGGACAAAGAAAAATGATGGTACAGTACTTTTTTTTATTTTACGCCGATTTGCCAAGAGTGACAAAGGTATTGTTTTGTTGTAATAACCCTTGTTGCTTTGCATTGTACGCGCAATCAATTATTGATGCATAGAGCGCTTCACCGAATATCTCTACGTACATGAATCTCGGGGCGCTTTTTCCAACATTTATACGCACATTGTCTACACATATACGTACACACGCGAATGTTCAGTTATTTTTCCTGGGTGCGTTACTCCTTATTGTAGAGGTTAATGCTATAATTAAGATATATCTACGCGAGCTGAGTTTACTTAACAAAGGTCGCGTATATCCGTTGATTTTAACACGAGGCTCTCTCTTAATTTGCTTTATTAATATTTGCATATATTTTTACTTTTTCCCCAATTTTTAGAACTGGTAATTTTGCATTTTTTTCTCTTGATTTCCAACGTATTGGATCGTAACTTTTGATTATAATCTTTCGGGTAAGAGGGAGTAAGGTCAATTTTTTATGAAAGGTGTAAAAATCTAGAAATAGGGAGTAGCTAAGTATTTCCTGTAGGGAAGGCGATACTTAGTATGTTTTTAAGTATTGTAAATCATTGTTATATATGATACGAGCCTAATTGTTCGCAAATCGAAGGAGAATCCAACATGAAGTAAAACCTAATATGATCGTCAGTGATACAGTTGAAATAGGGTGTGCCTGAGATAAATTTCCTGCCCTCGTATGCCATATTCAGTGTCCGTAAAAGTTGGAGAATTGAGGTGCTCGCTCGTTTTTGGTGCAGAGAAAGCTTCTCGTAATTAACTCGGAACAGTTTCATAAATTTGAGGAAGGGTACTAACACCCTCCCCCAAAAACACACACACACACACACACACACACACATACACACAGTCCCCTTTTCTAAGAATTTAAAAGTCAGAGATATTAATGTCATGTATTTGTCTCATCAACAATAATTTTAGCTTGGAAGTGTTAAGGAATTATTTTCCTTATTTTCTAGCATATATATATATATATATATATATGTGTGTGTGTGTGTGTGTGAATTTGTGTCTTAATTTGTGTCTTTGATGTAACCTTGATATATAGAGACCACAAGGGGAGACATTTTCCTGTGTTTTAAAAGTTCACACGAATATCAACTTGATAATTAATTGACCATTATTAACAAGTGCATACTTGGGAAGCCTATATTAAGTTAGGCATTTAGCATTTACAATGAGAGACTTGGCATACGGGTATAAAAATGATGCTACCATTGCCTTGTATCCTGTGGTTGCTAATATTCCACGTTAATAATGATAATGATGAGGATTATAATATCCTGTGTTTAGAAAATGAAACTAGTTTTTTAGCCTTAAGAATATATATATATATGTGTGTGTGTAGAATCCGAACAACGATCCACCACGAGTGGTCAGAAATTACAAAGTCCTTACTCGCCCCCGATTTCACGACCTGATCAGTAGCCCAACGTCTTAACCACTTGACTATCCAGGGTACCCATTTATCTACCAACCAATTTTTTTGTATGGAAGGATGAACAGCTGGGTGAAATGAGCGCCGTCTGCCATCGCCGGAATCGAACCCGATCTGATAGATCCATATTGAGCGATGCTAACCGCTCAAACACACACACACACACACACATACCGGTATTTATATAACCTTTGGTTAGTTTCCGCCCGAATTGTTCATTCTGACGAAGGTCAAGCTTTTCACTCCACCTTAGACCTACAGTTTAACGTGGAATCCGAACCACGCCCTATCAGCAGCCCAGCGTCTTAACCACTAGGCCACCCAAGGTACCCATTTATCTACCAACCACTTTCTTTTTTATTGTGTGGAAGGATGACCAGCTGGGTTTTGCTGCGCGCCGGCTGCCGTCAGGTCTCGAACCCGGGGCCGATGGATTCGTAGTCAGCGACGCTAACCACTACACCACCGAGGCGCGCATATATATATATATACACACTGTATATACAGGGTGTCCCATAAGTCCTGTCATGTAGGAAAATTTATATTTACCGAAGTAATAGATTAGAAGTAAAACAAATGTTCAAATTGATGTATTGTTTTAGGACCTTTTTTTGTTGCAGGTAGAATAACACGCAATGGCTAATATGGAAGCGAGTTACACTCCTGAGAAAAAGGTAAAGGTTCAATATATATAAAGTTGGAGGCCTTTTCCTCAGGAGTGTAACTCGCTTCCATATTAGCCATTGCGCGTTATTCTTTTTGCAACAAAAGTAAAAAGTCCGAAAAGAAGAAGAAGACATCAATTTGAACATTTGTTTTAGTTCTAATGTATTACTTCGGTAAATTTAATTTAAAGTAAATTTTCCCATGAAACCAGACTTATGGGACACCCTGTATGTATATAAAATTTTTTTTCAGTGTTGAAGACAATTAGCGCTGTTTCAAAATGTTTTCTTTTTCTGTTTTTACCTTTCTTTTTCTTTTGAAGATGCTGATGAGGTCGTTTTCTGCACCAACCAAACTAATAAATCGTCTATTAACTTTCACTTTTTAATATATATATATATATATATATATATATTTTTTTTTGTGTGTGTGTGTGTGTGTGTGTGTGTAGGTACGTTATTTTTAAGATGATATAAATGAAAGTTGTTTGTGCGCGGACAGGCACTGTGCTCAGACAGTTCTCCTAACCTTTTTATGAAGATAAAGTTTCAATTAGCTTCACGTCCCAACTGCTTCGTATTAAAAAAAAAAAATAATAATTCGATTTTCTCCACTCTTCGCGAGTCCCCCATTATTGCGTTGGTCTTCCAAATATCCCTCATGATGATGATGAGGATACTTTTGAACGTAGTTTAAAAGCTCAATTGGATTTTATTCACGCTGTATTTAGAACCCTGTTTTTAAAGTCGTCGGAATTCGTTTCGTAATAGGGCGAAAGAGTTGAGTAAATAGTAAAGGTTCAGTTTTCGTGTCTTTTTAGCCTCAATTTCCATTCTTACTTTCTCACTTTTGTTAGTAAATAAAATGGGAGCGAAATTAGACTAGCTTCGATTCGTTTTTACGTCCTTAAATGCACCATTGACCTCGTTTGTGTGTGTATATATGTATGTATAATAATGATTGGGGTTGTTTAACCTCCTTCGCAACATCTAATGTCAAATGACGGAGGGGACCTACGGCTTTACGTGGGATGCGAACCACGGGTCGCTACATAATCTGGACGCGGAGGACGGTCTCCCATCCAACTACTACCCAGACCCAATGTCGCTTAACTTCGCTGATCAACGGGAAGCGATGTTAGACATTGGCTACGACGTAACACACACACTTTATGAGGGTTTGAACTTGTGGGATATATATAAAATGGAATTTTTTATTTAATAATGTTTATTAAGTGGCTTTTTTTTCTGAGGGGGAAATAATTCAGGCATTGCATATTTTGTCCATAATGGGATTTTAATTGGTACATTGTTACGGAATTCTTTTTGCTGGTAATTATTTAAAAGCTAATCGTTATATATATATATATATATATATATTATATATATATATATATATATATATATATGATGAATAAAACCACGAAGGAAAAAGAAACACAAAGGGGTGCTCAAGCGCTTTCGTCTAATGACATCCTCAGGAACACTGAGGATGTCATTAGACGAAAGCGCTTGAGCACCCCTTTGTGTTTCTTTTTCCTTCGTGGTTTTATTCATCATAAATACTTTTCACGTGTCACTTTCGTGAAATAATTTTTCATATATATATATATATATATACGGGTGAACCAAAAGTAGGTGGACAGTAAATGATAACGTTTATTTTGAGAATACATATACAATTATATTTAATTTTTTTGTATACTATAATACAAAATTTAAAAAAAAAATTAACTTATACCAATACAATACAAAAGCACTGAAAATTTTATCAACGCAGGTGCTCAAATTGCTGTCCATCACAATTTACACAGCTTTGAAGTCTACCTTTCACACTTCGACAAACATTTTTGCACAAGTTTCTTTGTGCATTAATTTCTTGAAATGCATCTCTGATGTAATTTTTCAAATCATCAACACTTCGTGGTTTTCGACTATAAACTTTGTCCTTGAGTACTCCCCAAAAGAAAAAATCCATTGGGGTAAAGTAAGGTGAACGTGCAGGCCATTCAATTTGACCTCCGGCCGATCCATTTCTCGGGAAATGTTTCATCAAGATACTCACGGACTGCTCTTGAATAATGTGGAGGGGCCCCATCTTGTTGGAAATAGAGGTCATGTGAATTAGGCTGTTGTTGTAAGTGTGGAACAACTTCATTCATTAGAATTTCGAGATACTTATCACCTGTGACTGTTCCATCAACAAAAATTGGTCCTAAAACACCAGAACTTGAAATACCACCCCAAACAGTGACACCAGGCTGGTTTAGTTGCTGCTCTAATGTTAAATGCATGTTCTCACTATACCAGTAAACACAATTATGTCGGTTAACATGACCTGATAATTTGAAAGAAGCCTCATCGGTCCACACAATGTTATCTAAAATTATTGGATTTCCTTCAGCATGAGCTCACTAAATTGCAGCCGCCTGTCTGGGTCATCCTCCAATAAGCCATGAATTAGCCGTGGACGATAAGCTTTCAACCCAATAGATTTCAGAATTCGTATAATAGAGGTTTGTGAAATGTCCAGTTCTGCTGAGGCTCTTCTGGTGGACTTTCTGGGACTGTGAACAAATGCTTCGGCAACAAGTTGCTTATTGTCCTCTGTGCAAACTGTTTTGGGTCGACCAGTTCTTGGGGCATTAAGAATTGAGCCAGTGGCATCAAATTTGTCACGAATGCGGTAAATGGTTTGTCTCTTTGGGGCTTGAGTACCAAATGTTTCAACCCATTTTGTTCTAACAGTTTCAGTATTTTGAGATTTCCAATACTCTTTTAACACCCATTTTCTGGCATCAGTATTTAGATTATTTGCCATTATGGGTTCTCTGAACTATCTGAAAAGAAAAAAGATTAAATTTAAATAAATTTAGTTATAATATTTAATATAATATAACACAAACACCATAGTTATAATGAACACCATAGTTATAATATAACACAAACCCTATTCAACCTACTGTCCACCTACTTTTGGTTCACCTGGTATATATATAAATTATTGAGTGTGAGATTGAAAGTTTTTTTTTTTTTTTACAGCAACTCAAAGATGAAATGGCGGAAGTTGCCGCAGAGATGGAGTCACACGAACAAACGGAGGACAGGTACCCCCTTTTTTTTTTCTCATGCTCCCAGCCCCTTAACACCTCGTTTTTACCTTTTCCCCAACTGTCATTTTTCTTTAGCCATAAAAATAGATGACACGAAAGTTGAAGGGTTGTTAGAGGTTGAAGAGGTTTTATTTTTATTGCTAGAGGTTGTTTCGTTATTAGACACTGCATATTTGGTTTTACCTCATCTCCACCTGATTTCCACCTTGGCTCCTCCCCTATTTTCTTAATTCGATAATTTTGGTTAGGATGATGAGAACGGTTTCGCAATTTTAATTAGAAGAGAAACCTTTTTAAATTAACTTTTAAGATGATTTTAATAATAATAATGTGGACACAAAATTTGAATGTAATTCAATGAAATCTTTGTAAATTGAATTAAAAACGCTTTGTAACAGTTTGTTTTTTAAATGCAGTTCAGCTTAGGTTTATTATTTGTTCCAGTGTCGGTAATTTGATTTAGTTTTTTTTAGTGTTTAGTGGTTTTTTTTTTAATTTTAATAATAGAATGTGATTATTGTTGCTGTTCTTCTTCTTCTTATCAGCAAAAACAACCCGAAAAGTAAACAGATGAGCATCGGCAGGAAGAAGTTCAACATGGACCCAAAGAAGGGGATTGAATACTTGATAGAAAACGGTCTCCTGCAAAACACCCCAAATGATATAGCGCAGTTCCTGCACAAGGGAGAAGGTCTCAACAAGACCGCCATTGGAGACTACCTAGGGGAGAGGAACGAGTTTAACCAGCAGGTCCTAGACGCTTTCGTCTGTCTTCACGACTTCACGGATCTGATTCTCGTCCAAGCCCTCAGGTGAGATCCTCCGCCGCGTGTGGTAGGGAAAAGTATACAAGCACAGTGATGACCCCCACCCCCACATAGCATGAGATTTTTGTTTAGACTGGATAATGAATGCATTTCTTTGGTTGATAGATGTAAAGTTAAATTTTTTATCTTTTGGCACTTAAAAAGAGTGAAAATATTTTAATTTTGTCATCTCGTTTGGCACACACACACACACACACACACACACACACACTTAAAATATAGTACATGTGGTTTATATTAATTGATCGAATCCTAAAAGACTTTATTAATATTTCACGTCTCCTCCACATTGTTTAACGTAAAATATGCAGTATTATTTCACTTTAATTGATAACTTGTGTCGAGTGATTTTGGTTCATATTTAAGACGAAGGAAATTCATAAGTCTCACGGTTATTGATTAGCCAATTATTTGATCTCTAGTTTCGTAGTTGGATCGCTTTTTTGTTTGTGTGGTTGTTTTTGTGTAAATAGGAGGAGGTTGTTTTTATTTTTTTATAATATATATACACAATAATATATACTTGGTTAACCTTGATTTTGCTTCTGACCAAATTGTTCATTCTGATGAAGATCAAGTTTGTCACCTTTTTGTCCACCTTAGACTTACAGTTTAACGTGGAATCTGAACCACGCCCCATCAGCAGCCCAGCTTCTCATCCACTCGGTTACCCAGGGTACCCATTTATCTACGAACCACTTTCTTTATTGTGTGGAAGGATGAACAGCTGGGTTTTGCTGCGCGCCGCCTGCCGTCACCGGGTCTCGATCCCGGGGCTGATGGATTCGTAGACAGCAGTGCTAACCACTACACCACCGAGACGCGCATATATATATTATATAATATATATATATATATATATATATATATATATATATATATAAATGAGTGAATAACCATTCTTTATGATTTTATGCCCATTTCAAACGTTTGGCTCGATTTCCTCTTCGTACATGAGGCTTTCTGGTAGCAACCCGACCCATTAAACCAACCTCCCTCAAACGTCTCTTCACTGTTGAACTTGAAGTAGAAATGTTGCTGTTGCGAACCGACTGCAGCAGCTATTTGAACGATAGTCTTCTTTCTGTTGCGTTTGCTCAATAAAATCGTGTATTTGTCTTCTTTTTCCGAGGTCTTCCTTTTTCGCCGTCATACTACTATGTTCGTTACACTCCCAATTTGAGAATGACGAGGGGGTTTTGCTCATCTCAGACAATGAAACTCCCACTTTATTGGCTAGTTCTCTCTCATTAGTACCTTCTTCATGAAGAACTATAATCTCGAGTCTATTTTCGTATGATATTTCTTTTGTGGGAGCCATTATAGAGAAATACTGTAATAGAATGGCACAGTGTTCTGATGCAAGTTTCAAGAGTTAGATGATTTTTGGAAGGAAAATGGGATAAAATGTACGAATACAAATAACAGAGAAACATCCGAACCAGTCATATCAATATTTCTGTAAATATAGACGGTTATTTAAATCAAAACGTGATGTCACTATTAAATAATTTTTTTTTCAATATTGAGTAATTGCTGGCGAGTGTTCATGAAACCAAACACCGCAGTAGAAAGCTCCTTAATTATATATATATACAGTATATATATATATATGTATATATATATATATATATATATATATATATATATATATATATACACTTCCCGTAAAGTATAAAAAGAATTGTATTACATAATCAGTATTTTAAAAATGTTTCCATAATTTTGACCACCAGTGTAGAGATTAAGTAACGAATTTCATTAGACTAAATGTATACACTTTTTTTACTCGTTTGGATGTCCCAGTTTGCTTATAATTAAAAAAATTAATCTCCAACAGTTCCCTCCCCCTCATATTTTCCCCTACAGAGGGGCTAAGTGGATGGGCGTGAACTAGGAGAATCGTTTTACCTAAAGTATTAAGAGTTTAATTCGATATCTCGTGTGAGTGATTTTGATTCCGAGTCTAATTCGATATCTCGTGTTGAGTGATTTTGAATCCGAGTCTAATTCGTAACCACGTCGCCAGACTAACTTTTAAAATAAAGGCAATGATGAGGACTTTAAAACGTGCGAAAATGTGTTATTTATTCAGACTTTCATCAAACTTGTTTTCTTTCCTCAATAGGCAGTTTTTATGGAGTTTCCGGTTACCGGGAGAAGCGCAGAAGATAGACCGGATGATGGAACGGTTTGCCCATCGGTACTGCGAGTTGAATCCCTCCATTTTTAAGCACCCCGACACCTGCTTCGTCCTCTCATTCGCCATCATCATGCTGAACACGTCACTTCACAATCCGGCCGTGAAGGAAAAGCAAACACTCGAACAGTTCATCAACATGAACAGAGGAATTGACAACGGAGACGATCTTCCAAGGGAGTTGTTGGAGGTGAGCCTCCGTCGAACGATGGATTAGAGTTAGGTTACGTTAGATGTGAATCTGTCAGTTAATAAAGGGACATATTTAAGGCGTTATTGGTCTTTGATTGACTTATGAAGGTGAAATACGAATCATACTGCAATTACTTCTCTTCTCCTTTCGAACAGAGTTTATACGAGAGCATCAAAACAGAGCCGTTCAAAATTCCCGAAGACGACGGCAATGACCTGATGCACACCTTCTTCAACCCCGACAGAGAAGGGTGGCTCTGGAAGCAAGGAGGAAGGTACAAGTCGTGGAAGAGGCGGTGGTTCATCCTCAACGATAATTGCCTTTATTACTTCGAGTATACCACCGATAAAGAGCCGAGAGGGATTATTCCTCTGGAAAACATTGAGGTAAAAAATCTTCGCTTTTTTCTTCACGAGTCCTCGTCATTCCATGTTAAGTTTTGTCGAATAGGAACGTTCCTTTCCGTTAAAGATCCACATTTACGCTCCTAAAATGTAGTTTCTGAAAAAAGTTCGCCTACAAATATAAATTTTCAAAAAAATAGTATGGAAAAATTACTAATTGGTAATATTTTTTTTACTATAAAAAAAACCAGACAAGAGCTCATTTCCTTACGATGTGGGGCGAGTATGCTCCAAAGATCACCTTCATCCCGAGCAATGACAGGGTAAGCGACCAACTCAATCCGACCCAGGAACCAGCAAGTGGGAGCGAACCAGAGCCTCATTGCCACCGTAACCACTAAACTTGTGCGTCTTGTGACAGCAATAAAATTTCGAAAACAAAACCCAGTTATTCATTACTGATTAGTAATTTTATTTTTTTAAGCGAACTTTTTTCCGAAGGTGTACCTTACTCTAATTCCTTAAAACATAATGTCTCAACCTTTAAATTCTTTGGTCAGGTCCGAGAAGTGCACGATCGAAATAAGCCGAACTGCTTCGAACTTTACGCCACGGCTACAGACTTTATCAAAGCGTGTAAAACAGACAGCGAAGGGAAGGTGGTTGAAGGAAAGCACACTGTCTATCGCATGTCGGCACACTCCACAGAAGAGAAGGATGAGTGGATTAAGTGTATTAGGTGAGGTTTTAAAAGGTAGTAGCAATAGGAAATAGGTCGTCAGTATGTCGCTCCAAAGCCGCGTTGAAGGTATGCTACGTCGTAACACCGCTTCATATTAGATAAGCGCGGTTAAGCGACGTAGTTGGATGGGCTGACCATCCTCCACGTTCAGTTAATGTAGCGGCCCGTAATAAATCGGATTCCACGTAAAGCTTTGGGTTCCCCTCCGTTACGAAGGTTAAACATTCCAGTTTCTCGCGTTGTGCAGGGAATGCTAATGATGACTGATATCTTATGTGAAATATATGCAATAATTGTAATTTCTTTTATTCAAAATAGTAGTGTAAAAAAAGCCTTTTCTTTTTTTTTTTTTCAGACAAAGCATTAGCCATAATCCTTTCTACGACTTACTAGCGAGGAGAAAAAAAAATATACAGAAAAATAGTACCTGATAATCTAAATTCTAACGTATTTTAGCTGTTTTTATTATTACTGTTGTTAGATTTTTATTATTTTTAACGTAGGATACGGTGCTAGAAGTATCTGGCATATTTAGTTATACATATTTTGATATTTTTTTATTTAACTACAATATTTTTCTATCAGAAGAATTTAATTTGTATTTAACAGTTGTTGATATGCAATATCGAAGGTTACTTTCTCTATTTTTTTTCTTAGGATTTTAAATTGAATTAAACAAAACTATACGATAAAGGAAGGTTGGCTCTCTTATCCGTTTATTACTGTCACTGAGACGGATTCTGTCGGTAATATTGGTTCGATTTTTATTCGGAAATGGCTGATTATTGTTGTTGGGTTTTTTAATATATTCGGACGTCTTCATTAACTTTGTTTACTGAACGCAAGCACCACAAACCAAGAAGTTTCCGCTCTTCCTGAAATGTTGAATATATTTCCTCAATCAATTTGTTCAAAGTTAATAAGTATTTAAAGGTTCCATCAGCCATTACCGTCACTTTTTTAAGTTGTACCATCGCCAACCATCGAAAGAGATAAAAAATAATTCTCAACCATTTGTTAATTCTTCTAACAAAGTTGTTGAAATATTGTACAAAGTCTTTCGTTATGAATTCAATCTCTTATAAATCCTACATTGTCCTCCCAATTCAAATTGAGTATTTATCAATAAAACATTACCGTTTTCACGAGATTAAAATCTGGTTGCAATTTTCAACCACTCTATTATTATTGACATATGAACCAAATTGGTTGTATTTCGAGGAATACGTGAGACGCTGTTAAACTTTTGTGCGCGTGTGTATGTGCTTCAGTGTGTTGGATAGGCGCGCGTTTACATCGAGAATCTCGTACGATTTTGTAGTTCGACTTCGTACATCCTGTGGACGACCTTCCAAGCAAACTTTTATTGACCTCTCGATTTTGGCATGATTTACTCCCGTTTATTATTTCTTGCCTCATTTACAAACACTTTTGAAGGGAAAAAACCTCGTTTTGTAATTAAGCTACGTTTATTTATTATTTTGTTTTAATACAGGTATTAGTACAAATGACGTAAAAGGACACTTGGTCGATGAAATACTTTGGGATTTGACTTTTTTAAGCAGCTTATTTTTTATTGTTTAAACTGCGTGCCCCCCACCCCCCCCTCCCCAAGTTAATTTCTTCAGGCACTAAATCTTACATGGAACTGAGGCTCAAATTAGTTAAGCAAACATTAATTTAAATTTTTTTTTTTTAACTTGTGTATATTTTTTTGATGTATATTTAAGGATTTTTTCAGACCAAAGACTCTTAAAATGGTTCTAATTCATTTTTCATTTGTACATATTTCATCTTTCATTTTATTCTTTGCAATTTTTTTTTTTTTTAATTAATATTAAGAAACCAAAGTTGTTGTCTAGTTTTATTCAAAACTGGGTAGCTAAATATATTTTATAAACAAATATTTATCTATATGTATATGGATACAAATATACAGTACATTTTTTTTTTTGTAAATCTGCTCTATTCAATTAAATATTGGATTTATAGTTTTTTTATTTTGTATATATGGAGTGTCAATAATGAAAATGTAAATAAAATTATTAATATTGACTTTTTTTATTTGAATTAATCCTCTACTTTAATTTTTTATTAATTTAAATTAGTTAAAAATGCAAATGTATAAACATTAAATGGCCACGTTTGTTTAATATCCAAATCCTTTTTGTAAAGAAGGTCACGCAAAACACCTTCATAAAAATTAAATAGGAATCCTCAACCAACCTTAATTTCTCCAAATATCGACATATACACGCACACTAAACATACGTAGAGGTAACGTAATTAAAATGAATTCCACACTTTTATAACCGCTTAGTTCATGTAAAAACTTGTCAAAGAATGGATGTAATCCAACGAGGAACGAACAGGGTTAACAAAAACCGGGGTTCCCTTGAAAAAGCCCACTCTACCCGGGTACAATCGGGTTTTTTAATGGGGAAAAGGGGGGGGGGGGGGGTTTCATGACATTCTATATACAAAATTATATATTGTATTTATGCACTGTTTAAAAGAACTAATAATGTATACGTAGCAGCAATGCAGTTAGGATGATGATTACTCTAATAGGCCTAAATAATAATAACTTATCACCTACACAACTGAATAACCCAGGATTGCCAAAAAAATCTTGTACCCGGGGAATCTACGAGAATATTCTTTCGTATTGACTGTGTCCAAGTCTTGTACTGGAACTTGGTCATGCAAAAAGAAAAATGAATGAATGAACATTCCTCCTCGTGTTCAGAAACACGAAGCCTGTTTCACTCAAATTCTGTTGACAAAATATGAAAGTTTCAAAATGTAAGTATAAAATAATCCCCAATCAAAACATCCCCATTTTTTCAAAATGTTCAGGGGTTAGTGCAAATTTCAAATGAAGTGAAAATTAAGCCTTGCAATCTAAATTTGCAAAGGCTAAACCATCACAAAACATCTCGTTACAGATACTGTGGTGCGGTTTATACATTGCAATAACGTATATTAAAGAAAATTACCTCCGTATATACATACATTCATGTACAATTACAAATATACACTGCATTAATTATACAAAACTCAAAGCTTTTAAATTACAATATTAGTCACGCGTTTTATACTAAATAAAATATTAAATCTTAAATTAAATCTTAACAATGCAAATGAAAGCAATAATAATTACAGCCGTGTTTACTAGGTAAAAAAAATTAATTAAAAATTAAGATCATTATCATCTTAACAGATTTACGTGTTAACTCCCAATCAGTCTTTATTCAAGAAGCTTTTCGTCCATTTATTTGAACATTAAATTTCTTGGAGACTTCGAAAAGAAATATCTACAGAATGAAACGAGTCTACATTAGGGTGGATCGATTTTACATTTTTTCGATTTCCATATTCTAATAGAGACAGAAACTTGCGCATGCATGAGAAAATAGCCTCTGCAAAATCTTAGCTTAATAGGTAATCATCTTCTGCCCCCGGCAGAGCGATGAAAATCATATTTTAGTAGTCAAAAACGTATTTTTAAACCCTAGTCTAGAGTCATAAAATTTTGCGTGTGTTATTTCATGCCTAAGCAACGATATAAATGCTATGGGAAATATATAAATGCATTATTTAAGACAAAGAGCCGATCTGAAAATATGTATATTATACATATTTTCAGATCGGCTTTGTCTTAAATAATGCATTTATATATTTCCCATAGCATTTATATCGTTGCTTAGGCATGAAATAACACACACGCAAAATTTTATGACTCTTGGCTAGGGTTTAAAAATACGTTTTTGACTTCTAAAATATGATTTTCATCGCTCTGCCGGGGGCAGATGATGATTACCTATTAAGCTAAGATTTTGCAGAGGCTATTTTCTCATGCATGCGCAAGTTTTTCTCTATTAGAATATGGAAATCGAAAAAAATGTAAAATCGATCCACCCGAGTCTACATACTGTAGATCTTAGAGAACCTTCTGTACTTCAGCAGTTTAATGTTAGCCTGTTCGAAATGAATTTCTCTCTTTACTGTAACTAAACGCACAATAATAATATACCACCATTATAATATGTTTTTGGCAACCTATGTGAACACACTCGGTAAATGAATACAGTAAGTGTTTTGTTTCTTTACATGTTTGGTCATGCGTGTACATGTCAGACACTAATCAGTCACGCATCAAACAAAGAATTTTGTTTGTGTTATACACGTATCTGATTCGTATAAGCAATCATTATTATTATACTATAAATACAGTATATAACTTGTCTGATACGTAACTAGAAGATTTCTGGGAGCTATTGAAGAATAGGGATCCCTGCCTTCTTTAGTTAGGCTTATAAGGCTAACTAACGAAAATATCACAACCTAACCTAACCTAACCTAACCAATCGTTAGGTTAACTGCACGCCCTTGACGATTGGTTAGGTTAGGTCATGATATTTTCGTTAGTTAGCCTTATAAAGCTAACTAAAGAAAGCTGGGGTCCCTATTCTTCAATAGCTCCGATTTCTGAGAAGTGCGGGCGAGCTTGGCATGAAAGATCAATAGAAATAATAATAATAATGAAGGTAACATCCAGGAAGGTCATTTCCCCATGATGTTGGGGTGAGTACTCCCAACTGTCACCTTTAGTGCGAGCAATGACAGGATAAGTGGCCAACTAAATCCAACCCAGGAGCCAGCAGCAAGAGGGAGCAAACCAGATTCGCCGCTCAAGGTCCATCACGGTAACCACTAAACTAACGACCGCCTATCAATAGAAATAAACACCGTCTAATATAGTTTAAAGTTTGTAAGCTCTAAAACTAAAATTCATACTACGTCGAACTTGGGAACATTCAAGAAGGCTGAGGAACAAAACGGAACAATTTAACAAAAAACGAACAGAACAATTAAAAGGAAGAAATAAGATAAAAGAACTGAAAGACAATAATGATACTCAAGATATTTAAAACATTAAATTCTGAAGTAAAAATACTCAACAGACGTGGTGAAACAAAGCTTAAGAGTTGAGACGAAGGTACAATCCGAATAGTGGGATTTAAATTCATGGGCATCAATATTTGCCAAATAATTCCCTTCTGATGATGATGATAATAATAATAATAATAATAATAATAATAATAATATTATTATTTATTTATTATTAAAGGAATAGAGAGAAACACGTAACTGATCGTATAAAGTTGGTCATTCAAGAATATATGGAACAACCAAATATAATGGTGGACCCTTCCATCAGTTAAACAAATACACTTATCAATGCAAGTATCAAGATGCAAGCAACAGGCCAAGAATTAATCTAAATACTATCCCTCCAAAATTTTTACGAAATAAAGGTTGTTTTATGGTGAAATTTGCTGGTAGAGCAGACTCCTTTCCTGGTTAGAATACAGTAATAAGAGTTTCTTCCCGTATGCATCAGGGAACACAGGAATAGCTGTGTGTGTGTGTGTGTGTGTGTGTGTGTGTACACACGAGGGGCGGTCAGAAAATAAGTTTACGCTGCGTATAATTTCATAACTAAAGGACCTACATTTATTATGCTTGTATCAGGTGAATTCGTTAATCACTGTTGGCAACACTGCAAGTCGATTTGACTGCCATCTACCGTACATTGGTTATAAGAGTCAGTTGAACATGGCGGCTCCACTGGAACAGTGTCCTGTCCTACGGAGCAGTTCAGGACGTTTACGTTTAATGGCCGCTCGTAAGCGTTCCAGTGTTGAACAATATGCAGCTGCATTGATTGTAGTGCCTTTTGCATGAAGTCTGCGAGCAAACCGCCTTTGTGATCCAAAAACATGGTAACCATCACTTTGCCAGCGGACCTCGCAATCTTGAACTTCTTTGGTCGCGGGGACCCAGTGTGTTTCCATTCCATGATGGAATGTGACAATGCGCTCGAGAAATTCTTGACCACTGACAGACTCGGAATATCGTTGCAGAAATGACAGGGCACTGTTCCAGTCGAGCCGCCATGTTCAACTGACTCATATAACCAATGTACGTAGATACCAGCCGAATCAACGTGCAGTGTTGCCAACAATGATTAACGAATTCACTTGATACCAGTAATCAATGTATGCCCTTTAGTTACGAAATTACACGCCGTGTAAACTTATTTCCTGACCGCCCTGAATGATGTAAACCCACAAGGAAAAAGAAAAATGATTCCAAGGCCTTTTGTGTATTTAGAAGTACACCTCGTCAGGGAATGAAGGGAGAAGGCGAGATGACAAAAATATATACAACGGGACATCTCTGAATATTCTTTCCCTGTTCAACACAACACCTTTATTGAGTTAAGCAAGCTTTGCGTCAAAGATTTGTTTCAGTTTGAAAGTAAGTTTTATGCTATGTCGTTTGGATTGGTGATGGGAAATCCTCTCTCACCGGTATTAGCTAACTTGTGTGTGGAATTTTTTGAAAGCAGAATCTTGCCTACTATTGTTAATTTTAGCCTTGTTTGGTACAGGTATATAGATTATATTTTATGCCTTTGGCCTAATAATTTGGATGTTGATTTATTTCTTGGTAGGCTCAACAATTTAGTCCCATCTATTAAGTTCACGGATGAAAAAGAAAATGATGGAAACTTATCTTTTCTGGATCTAAAAATTCGGATATACTTTAATCAGTTCAAAATTGAAGTTTATCGTAAGCCTACTAATAATAACTTGTGTGCATTTTTATTCTGACCATCATCCCTCGATTAAATCTTCTATTTTCTCCGCTATGTTTCTTAGAGCATTGAGAGTTGTCATGATACTAAATTGTTATCCTATTTCATTTTTAGATAACTGCCTTAGGAAAGCCAAGAATAGGTATTATAATAGTGTAACTGTAAAGGAATTTGAGCGTAAAAATATCCTTAGCCTACTTACCATGTTAATTTTCAACATCTTTCGACTTTACTTAAAGCAATTGGTATCAATATAGTCTAAGTATAATAATACTGTTAAATCACGCCTAATAAAGAATAGTCCGGATAATGTGGTTGGTTGTGTGTATTCGATCGGATGTACACAATTTAACTCCGTATATATTGGCCAAACGGGTAAAACGTTAGATATTAAGATAAAACAGCATAAATAGGCTTCTCGAACAGCAAACAATTCTAATGCATTGTTTAACCATATGTATACATGTAATCATAGTATCAAGTGGGATAGTTTTAAAGCGCTCGTTAAAAACAGATATAATTGAAAGGAATTCCTAAAATGTGCATTTATCCATTTTAAAAATAATTTCAATAACAGTGCGGGAATGTATACAATTGACAATATCCTGTTAAAATACTTTTTGCCTCTAATAAACTCTTGTTAATCATGTGCTAATCTTTTTGTTTTTCTGTCCCGTTGTATATATTTTTGTCATCTCGCCTTCTCCCTTCACTCCTGACGAGGTGTACTTCTGAATACACGAAAGGCCTTGGAATCATTTTTCTTTTTCCTCGTGGGTTATATATATATATATATATATATATATATATATAAAATTTCAACAAATTTTAACGGCAGAGAACTATATAATGATTGTTGTCAAGATAAGCTGAACAAAGAGAAACTCGGTTTAAATTCAGTTTGTGGTGAATTGCCGACTGTAGACTTTAATATTAGGATGTTAATAATAAAACTCTGCTTTTCTTACAAGTTCTAAGACCTATGAGGTTCTACTCGAGATCCTGCCAAAATATTGGAAACATCTGGTTGTGGTTCGGGGTGATACATTCCATCCTCACAAAGGACTGAAGCTGTGGAAGACAAAAATTTACGTGGAATCTAAATCTAATCCAAACACTAGAAAGGGGAGTCTGAAAATCTATTCTTTACACCTTTCGCTGCTATGGCGACGGTTGTGTTTGTAGAGATGAAGCATATTCCAAAATACTACTCTGAGAATGACAAGCAGCCTTGAAAATTGTGAAAATATGTATAGTATCTCATAACAACAGCCAAAACAGAAAACCAGGAAACTTTCTCCTTCCGACCCTGTCTTAGTATATGAAATATTAAGGCAGTCTGAATAAACTATCGTACAAATCAGTGATGATGATAATCTAAGTTAGACCGGAAAATGGTAATCTTTGTGAGGATCATTCAACCACCCACGCAGAGCATCTGAAGAGCGAAACAAAAATCAAAATCAATGCACGAAAGCGTATTAACGGGAATACAGTAATGCATAAACTAGGAGACAATATATATACTAACATACCCGAAAGAAGAAAACCATTATTAACACACAAAATGGGCTCAACAAATCTTCAAAGAAAAGAATAGAGAACAGATATCAGTATATAGAAAAGTTAATTTGTGAACAGACAAAACAAGCCAGCGTCCGTAGCTCAGTGGGTAACACGATTTCCCTGTAAGCGAAGTAAAGACAATGAGGACATTGGGGGGGGGGGGGGGTCTAATCCCGATTATGCTGGTAGTAGGAATACTACAGGAGTTAGAGAAGTGGTGCGTATTAGTTAGACTGAGCTTTGTGCCAGTTTCTGACCCTCATCGCTGATTATTTGAATAGCGTTTAAAACGCGTCAGAAAATTTTCTTAATGAATTTCTTTCTCAAAAGAACACATCATCAATTCTCTTAAAACTAAATTACATTAAGTGCACCAAACAATGTTTTACGACCAAGTAATAAACGGAACGTATAAAACATTCATAAACACGATAAAGAGGCTAAAAGCATTTAATATTTTATAAATTTTAAAGCTGCCACATTAAACTAATCTAAAATTTGATAAAGAATGTTATTTACGGGGTAGCGGAATAAAGTTAATCTGTACAATGTCGACACCAAAATTCCGAAACTTCGACCGTATACACGTCAGTTAAATTCGTGTCAAGTTAGTTTCAATTAGATTAGTTAGGTTCAGTTAGGTTAGGTTATACTATGCCCGGTTAGGTTAGGTTATACTATGCCCGGTTAGGTTATGGTTAGTCATTCTCATTGAAAATGTGAAATGTATGTATGGGTTAGTTACTCTCGGTTAAAATATTAAACAAACTTTTCATTTAAAATGTATGCACGAAGTCGATCAGGAATAAGACGAACATCGACATTATGAAGTTCGATTTTGTTCATGGAATCAAGCAATAGACTATCTTTTGTATTTACAAAACTCCAATTTATTTATTTATTTATTTATTTATTTATTTATTTATATATATATATATATATATATATATATATATATATATATATATATATACACACACACACAGGGTGGGCCGAAAGTCTGGATCCATAGGAAAATATTTATTTTAATACATAAATTACAACAAATGGTAAATACTTAAAATGAATATCAACTTTAACTCGTAAATGCGTATCCGTGATACTGTACTCCAGTATAAATACTCAAATACTTTTTATTTCAGCCCAGAAATGGCTTCGAATCTAACAGAAGACCGGGTAGAACTTGTGCTCATGTACGCAAGACAGGGTGCTACACACAGAGAAGTTGCTACCAAATTCAATAGAAATCATCCTGATAAGCATCCAGTAACACATGCGACTGTTGGCAAGTTGTTTAAGCGTTTCAAAGAAACAGGAATTGTACATGATCGACGGCGTTCTGGTCGTCCAAAAACTGCAACTGATGAAAATACCTCTGCAATGGTATGTGAAACTTTAACGAATAGTCCAGTAAAGTCAACAAGAAGATTATCAAATGAAACACGCATCTCGAGAACGTCAATTCGAAGAATTATTAAAAATCATAAATTCCATCCCTAAGTGTCTCGATGTCAGAGGCCGCCAATTTGAGCATTTGTTATAATTTGTTGTTTATACTGGAGTACGAACCACTGTACAGTATCACGGATACGCATTTACGAGTTAAAGTTGATATTCATTTTAAGTACTTACCATTTGTTGCAATTTATGTATTAAAATAAATATTTTCCTATGGATCCAGACTTTCGGCCCACCCTGTATATATATATATATAATTTCTATCACAATTGCTATTTCAACTCAAATTAAAGTGTTTAAACAAAAGTAAAGTTTCGAAGCAAAATATGTAATAAAAATAAAAATGTAAAGCTTAACAGGATAAAAAATTTTAACACCTTTTCAAAATAACGATTAAAGAAAAAACAAACTTAAAATATGGTCATAAAAATTACTTGAAAGAAACTCGGCAAAGCCTAATTAACAAAACCATGATTGAAATCCTTCGAAAACCTGCGAGATTTCCCGTTTCGAGATCAGATATGAACCAAATCCCGCTTCAGACTCCATCCTCCAATTACGGGGTTGGATACGCATCGATAAGACAGCTGCCAATTTCATAAGAAATCAAAGCGGGTGGGTGTCGTCGTTATTCCCTTTGCATTTTAACCCGACGAAATTACTCTTCAAAGAGAAGCTCCTACGAATTCTTTTAAATTGATATTAGCGTTTTGCCACAATTATAATAAATCAATTTAAAGTCTTAGGGGTAAATATTTCTCAAATTACCTTAAAAACTCCGCTGTAGATTATGATGCAAACATTTTATAAGAAAATTTCATAAGGCCAAAAAAGATTATTATTATTATTATTATTCCAAGAGGCTTAAATAGGTCTGTAAATGAGAGTAGTGACGCATTTCTTGCGATATCTGTGAGAGGTAGAGAGGACCATCATACCGTCTCTAATGCTGAGGGCGTACATGTGATTGAGCATCACGTGATTAGGTTCGGGGAGCAGAGTGGGTTCGCACTGTGGGCAAAAAGGAAGAAAAAAATACTTATCAGTTTGAGAGAAAAAAATTTTCATCACCAAATCATTTCATGCTAAGATAAGGAAAAAGGTAAAATATAAAAAAGCCGATACTTGTTAAGAAAGACATCTGCCAAAATGGTAAAAAAAGAAAATTGTAAACGAAGCTTTGCAAATCACTGCATAAATATCTTTATTTAAAGTTTTAAAAAAACAATTCGTACATACATTAGCTAAGAACCAAGTTCTCATTCTCAATGGTATGGGCACGATGCTCGAATTTCAAAATTAATTGCAAAAAATAAAAGGGATCACTACCGAGAAAAAAGTACCAACCCCGAATCTTTTAGAAATCCAGTGTTACCTTTCGTAACGAGATTGGAATATACCTCTAATGGTACGTGTGGTAAGACTAACGCCTCCATTTACGCACCTCACAAACGGCTTCCATTACTCTCTTCGCATTCATTCTTGCGCAACATTTATATCAACTCCGCGTTCATTAACACGCTTCCTAATCGCGTCCTTTCTCATCTTTTATGCGGTCTTCCTCTACTTCTCACACCTACGCACTAGCTATTACACCCTTTTCACAATTTTGTCGTCATTCATTCTCCCCACATGATCACATTAACGTAACAATCTCTTCCATTCTCATCTCCAATGACTTTTTCACTCTAGCCCACACCTTTTCCGAACATCCTTGTTTCACATACCGTCACTCCATTTTATACCGATCGCACTTAAGGACAAGTGCAACCCAGTGTGGCTCCTCCAAATTTATTTGGTCAGGGATATTAGTTATCTCGACTACTCTCCCTTTTGAACGTGAACTATCATGACAAACAAATGTCTCGCGTGTAAACCTCTTGCTGTATCTACACTTAAGCACTTCATTCCTATCAGGGCTTTTATTGCGCTCATGACTGACTTGATGTGCTTTATTCTACTTTCAATTTCCAATGTACTTGCATACATTTCATTCATTAAAATCTTACGCTCCAAACACTAGGATGAGAAAGCAAAAACAGTTCGACGTCCGAGGCTATTGATACCCTACGTGGAGAAAAAGGGGAAGGATAGGTCCCCAGCCCAACACTTTCCTCCTGTATCGCAGCAGATGCGGAACTAGCTGTACCTTACGGCGGGCGGTGGGGCCACCAAATCCAGTGTACTTGCACCTCAATCCAACACAAACACGGTAGATAGGAACTGATATAAATTATTTTAGAACCTTTAAATTTTCTCCATTCACCAAAATATTACATGGTGACTCTTTCAAGAACCTTATTTTTATTTACAATCACTTTCTGTCATCCCTTTTTACACGCATTACCAGAATTTGCCACTACTCTCCTTAATTCATTCTCTGATTCACCCAAAAGTACCACATCACTAACGTACATCAGATACGACATCCATCCCCCCCAGCTTTTTATGTCAAACACCACCCAACTTAAATTTTAGTCAACACAATCATTTGGTCCAACATATCTCCACTCAACGCCTTAACAGTTCTGTATACATGTGTTTCACCAAATCTTTACTCGCAAACATACACTCTATCATACACTTCTTCACTCTCATCACCCCCTATACCTGGTATCCTTATGGATGTCCTTATATTGTATGTATTTGTAATGCACAGATCTTCCAAACACATTTCTTTTACTGTACCATCATTGTCATTTCAGGTACACCATGCTTTCTAATCACTCCAGTCAGGGCCAATTTTCACGCTTCCAACCAAATCATTTAGTACATTCCAAAAGTGAGCACCCGGCAGCTTAGTGGTTACGATGTTGGGTTCTGGGTCGTGAGGCTTTAAGTTCAATCCCAACTGCCGGCATTGGGTGGGGTTGGGCCAGCCACTAACCCTGTTTCTGCTCAGGAAACAGGTGATCCTTGGGGAACACTCACCCCACCCCATGGGGAAATGAGCTTCCCAGATGTTACAATCCATAACTCATCATCCTTATTCACACATAAGCTAGCAATTATAGGCCCATTAGCTTAACGTCAATTGTCGGTAAACTTTTGGAATCCGTAGTTAGGGATCGTATTATCGATCACTTAGAAAGTAGAGATTTGATTAATAGTAGTCAGCACGGGTTTCGACGCCATAGGTCTTGTTTAACTAATTTGTTAGAATTTTATAACGAAGTAGCGCGCGAATACGATAGGCATAGGGCAGCTGACGTTATTTATTTAGATTTTAAAAAGGCGTTCGATACAGTTCCGCATAGGAGACTAATTGCGAAGGTTAAAGCGCACGGTATACGCGGTCAGGTAGCTAACTGGTTAGAAGAATGGCTTCGTGCTAGGAGACAGAGGGTCGTAGTTAATGGTAGTGAATCGGGGTGGTTAGATGTAGGTAGCGGTGTCCCACAGGGTTCAGTGTTAGGCCCATTGTTATTCGTAATTTACATTAACGACATAGATGTAGGAATGACTAGTAACGTTTCAAAATTCGCGGACGATACTAAAATAGGCGGTAAGGTTGTTAACGAGGACGATAGAAATAGGATCCAAGACGATGTAAATAGGATTATGGAGTGGACGGATAAGTGGCAGATGCAATTTAACGTAGACAAATGTAAAGTTTTGCATATAGGTTCTCGCAACAATAATTACGCGTACACGATGGATGATAGGGAGTTAGCGAGCGTTGACGAGGAAGTAGATTTAGGCGTACGCGTAACTAAAGATTTAAAGGTTAGGAACCAGTGCCTGGAGTCTTGCGCAAAAGCGAATAGGATGTTAGGCTTCATAGCGCGTAATTTCGAATTTAAGTCGAAGGATATCATATTGCCCCTTTACAAGTCTCTAGTCAGGCCTCATTTAGAATATGCAGTTCAGTTTTGGTGCCCGTACTTGCGTGAGGATATTGATAGGTTAGAAAGGGTTCAGCGTCGTGCCACGAAACTTATTCCGTCATTGCGCAACAAGCCTTATGAAGATAGGATTAAAGTGTTAGACTTGTATTCACTCGAAACTAGGAGATTAAGGGGGGAGCTTATTGAAGTTTTTAAAATCGTTAACAACATCGATAACGTGAATTTTGACAAATTGTTCACTTTCGATAATAGTAATACTCGCAATAACGGATTCAAGTTGCGTGGCAGACGTTTCATTACTAATATCGCTAAAAACTTCTTTACGTTTAAAGTAATTGATAAATGGAATAATCTTCCCGCGTCAGTCGTTCATTCTACCAGCGTTAATATGTTTAAGAACCGTCTTGACAGACATTTTAAAGGTATTAACGTTGTTTAATTTAAATAACAACAAAGTTAGTAACAGAAGCTCTGGTGGTGGTGCTCGGGGATGAGTCTGTTGACGATGAATGCCAGCTTGTGACATGCCAGCGTGTGATGCCAGCAAAAAAAAAAAAAAAAAAAAAAAAAATTAGACTAACACGAATGTAGATGTAGCTCATAGCGTAAACTAACCCACTTTTTGTTTAATTTACCTACTTTTTTTTTTTCTTATCCTCCTTACTTTGCATGTCTCTAACTCTTTTCTTGCATGTTTGTAGTTTGCATGGTATGACAGTGAGTTAAGACTGTGTTTGCATGGTTTGTAAGCGTTCTTATTTTACTTCTTTTCATCTTTCACCCCTCTCCTATTCTCTCCGACTATTTTTTTGACTTGTCGGCAGTGGCCGGCGGATGATGATGGTGAGACTTTTCCCTCTTTTTCTGAATGAATGTTAACCCACGAATGATAGGTGTTGCTCCTTACTTAACCCCTTATTCTCCTCTCTTCTCTTAACCCCCTACTCTTTCCTTTCTCTCGGGCTAGCCTTAGAGTGGATCTTAGGGTCTTTGTTAGCCTTAGCTTCTGTAGATAACACTACAATCACTGCTACTTTCACTCTCAAACTCATTTCCTGAAAATTTCACTAAAGATTTAAAAAAATCAGAATATGAGTGGCCACTCTGATTTTTAGGGAAAATGTTCAATCCTAATAAAAAGTTTGAAAAATAATTTTCTATAATGAAAGACACTAACTGAACTTACAGACACAGGAGTATCCTTGTTAAGTATAACTTGAAGCAAGTGTGGGGGCAGCACAGGTGGACCTTTTTTCTTTTCACTTGAAGAACCTTCGGGAATGTCTTGACTGTAATCATCTTTATCAAGAGGAGCTAAAAAAAAGAGTTTATTTAACTTCTTAAAATTAAAAACTATTTTATTTCTTCATTTATTCTGAACTTACGCCAATGGATTTAATATTTAATTTGTATCAACAATTGTCACATTTGATTGTTTAAATTTTTTTTTTTTTTTTTTTAGCTATGTATTTCAAAAGTTATACCAAAAAAACCCACATAATATAGAAAAATGAAGCATTCAACATACTGAACATTTAGAACTTAACCATCTCAACATACACAGTAAAGACACTTAGTTTAAAAAAAGAAAACTCTTGACTACATACTAATTTTTTACGCAACTTTACGAGTTTTCATTCAAAGGACGAGACGACCCAGTTTCTAAAAGCAAATTAATATGACAGGAGTATTGTTGGTTATCTGAATAATAGTGATTGTTAGCTTTTCCAAATAAATTATTCTGTTTGAAGCATTCCCAGTCCTATTAACGATTTAAGTAATTACCAAACGAAACGGTTCACTGGTACTTTCTTACTGAAAACAAACATATCGAATTAAGTCTGCAATACGTTCTATCTCAGCATAAAAATACTGAGAACCTTCATCACCTGAAACCAGAATTCTCAAACCATTTGAAAAAGGTAATTTAGAAGTACCACATAAAATACATTTACACTAATCATTCCTCTCCTGGAAAAATAACTTATTAAAAACATGCACGACAGTAATGGTAACTTACAAAAGTCTTCCATGCTTACAAAAAACATTAAAAGCATCTAAAGTTTCAACCAATTTGAAGCAGCGTTCCACCTACGTTTTAATTATTGGGCCCCAAATTATACATCAATATGCAAAGGGTCTATATCCTATTAACTAAATTAACTGCTAAATCCAAAATACCATAGAAATAAGTTAAATAAGATTATTTGAGGCATCTGAAAGTTATTTTTTAAGCAAAACATAAAAAGCAAAAGGAAGATGATGGTAAAAGTGAAAATCTACGTAACACCAATTTCAGCAACATGAAGTTCAAGAGAGTCTCGTCGTATTTCCAAGACAGTGATGCAAAGAGGAATAGTGGTTCATCTTATTTCATTTTTAATGAAATATATATTAGCTATGGTCCAATACCATACATTCTAACTATGAAAATTAGATTTATGTAAATAATTTGGAATCTTTAGTTAAAATGCTTCAATGGCTGAATGTGCCTGATTAATTATCAAAATAATTTACGAAGACGTTTTATATACTTAATTTAAGAAGTAAATTTAATCCAATCAGTATTATCTTTTTTGATTCCTTTAATCTTCTTATAAATAGTTCATAATATCTTAACTTAATTTCCTCAACATTTAAAAACCGACTAAGCCTAGAATTGCCTGTCCGCACCATCTGTCTTGTGAAATCCAAAGTTGGAAACACTGTACGGACTTTCTTTCTTGTCATTTGGATCTTTCAGAAGGGCATTCTCCAACTCTTCAAAGTCGCTCTCCTTCACAGCCAGCACATTGTTCTCTGTTCCCATCACGTTTGTACAGGCTTTGTCGCCGGCGTTGACTTTCCACTCGCCATCAACCAAGAACTTGTACTCATGGTTTCCCTCAGGTAAGTCCACAATCACCACAAAGTCCTTCTCACTGAAACAATTTATTCCTTTTATTGTACATGCATTCTTCAGCAGTATCAAGAGTTAAATTAGCTTATAACAAAGTTGAGACAATCCTGTGGCCTGATTGATTCACAGACACACAAACTCAAGATTCCGCACTTAAATCCTATCATCACTAGGTATTAGGGTGTGTCAATTTTGGGGGTGAAATGACTAAATTGAAAATCATGTGATTTGGTAGCAATTTAATGTAATCATTTGGCATACAAAATAATATCCTTGCTTCAAAAACAATAAAAAATAACTCCTACCTACATCAATTTTAATTCAAAAATTCCATTTTTCCCTAAATTCGTAACAAAATAACAAATGTGCGCAAACATCCTGTCAACATTTAAAGTGGCAATAAGATATCATTCAGAGTCTTTATTTGAAAGTAACCAATGCAGTCATGTCCTTTTTGCTGCGGTTCCTTGACATCAGCATTCGGCTTGCTACTTGCGCTTTGATGTAGCCTTCTCGCCTCTCGTGAATGTAAACTTGACTAGCTGCTTCTGTGACCATTTTCACACATCTCTCCACACTCTGAGTGTGAGAAGGCCACTTTGGCACTTGCATTGGGGCCTCTTTAAGTTGTGTTAAATCTTTCTTTGTTATACATGTTGTCAGTGGTGGCTCCAAAACTTCCGAACTCAAGTTAACTAATTCTGACAATTTCGTGGCATTGACGTTTATCGGAGGTACCTTCCTTGTTTGAACAGAGCAGTCTCCCAGCTGGTCATCATCTAGTGATGTTCCTCTAAGCTTTAGAATGATTTTCACAGCCTCAGTTTGCTCTTTGGTACATTGGCTGCAGAGTATTGCTTGCAAAACTGCCTCTGGCCTAGCATACCAAGTGGACCTTCTCACCACAGGTAACACGATGTCCACCACTACTTTCCTTTGGGTTCTCAGTAGCTGTAATTGAAACAAGATGTGGTTGGGCCCCTCCATCCACATTGGATTAAGTTTTACATTGAGCCAGTGAGGAAGATAAAACCCAATAATAAATTCAACAATCAACATCAAATTCTGTAGCATTTTACCCTTTAGTGCATGTTTGGAAACCCAAATCCTGCAGAAACGAATCGCTGTAGTTAACCAACGACTGTGACTTACGGGTCCAATCTCCAAGAGAACCAGATTTTGAGGCAACTCTCCTGATCTGATTGCTTGAACAATACGATAAGCATAAGATTGATCCGTGCTGAGGTCTTTGATAGCTTCTTCAGGCAACACTGGAAGGGGAGGGCCTACTTCGACCTTTGGAAATTTTGTATTTATTTCTAATTCCGTTGCTTCATCTAGCATGTTGCCAAGGGGGCCTGACCACTTCTTGTTGCTCTTTGTAGGACCATCAAGTTCCTGGATGAGACGACGAAGAGGTAGTTCCCCCGTGTGCAAATCACATACAATCCAAACAAGCCTTCTTCCAAGTTTTTTCTCTAAATGCGTCATAACACCGCCCTGCCATCCAGTGTTCACCGCAGATGAGTCTCCACCAACGGCCTGCAGTGAACCGTCAAGTCTTCTTTCTTGAAGCCAACATATTATTTGATCAGCAATTGCCTTTGCATGTTTCTTGCCTTCTACTTCTGCTTCAGGAACAAAGTGAAACAAATAGCGGCCACCAGGTTCGGAACACACAGAGTAGTGTTCTTCTTTGATGAGAGCGGGAAACTTTCTGTCCATTCCCTCTACCTCCAGGAGAACTTTTGTGTCATCTCTTCTTCCATCAAACAAAAGGCGAGAGAGACCTTCCTCCTTCAAATCTTTTTCATGCTGATCAGATATTTCCTTCATTATTTTTTCTTGTGCTCTTCTTATCTTATTATGATCTATCACTAAGGATGTATCCTCTCGGCTGATGAGGCCTGCATCTATCCAAGCGGCAGTGGCAATCTCTGCAGTCTCTCGTAGCCCCGTATGGTGGCGAATACTGGCAAGGGCAATGTTTGAGATGTCTTTAGTGTTGTATTTCATTCTCTTCAGTGAAGGTTGAGATGGCATTTTGGAGCTATCATCTGATGTTGCTTCTTTCTGTTCATCTGAAGAGCTTTCAAAGAAGTGAGAAACCTCTTGATAGAGCTCTTCATCTCTTTGGGTGGCTTCTTCCCTCTCTCGGATTTTCTTTTTTTTCTTAGCAATAACAATCTGTTTTTTGGTTTCTGAATAATCTGCCGAACCAATCTGCATACTTCCTTGGCCTCCTGCCTTTGTTCTCTGCGCCTTTATGAAAGCCAGCTCCAAAACAGGGATCTTCTTCTCACGAGGACAGCAACAATCAATGTGAGGGGTGAGGTTCTCTTCTGCATGAGGGAGAACAATTGGCTTCAGAACACAACTCTATGGGACACTGGCAGTTAAAAATGTCAAGAAGAGTATCAAGTGTGTGCAGAAATTTATTTTTCTTTGCTAGTTTTCCTTTACCAAGTGATGTCTCAACTGTTTTGTGCCACAGCTTTGTTAATTTTAGCTCAATAGTTCTATACTGATTAAGTACAAGTGGTTTGAATAACACACTAGCTTTTTTCCACTGATGCAGAAGAGGGGGAATCATGTTGCTTATGAGCTCTTTCTCTGTGTAGTTCCTTCTATCCTTTGTATTTTGTTCACGAAGGAGTAACCCTAGTCTCAGCATGTCTCGCACTGTTGGTAGTTCTGATACGGGAAACTCCTTGCCTGTACCGACTAACAGGCTCAAGTAGTATTCGTCTAGTAGAATAACTATGAAGTAGGTACAAGAGCAATAACAGCAAACCACCATCTATGACATCTAAGAGGCAATTGAGGACTGAGAGTGAAGGACAGTTCTATTCATGTTGTGACTTGTACATTGTACAACAACTATATGACCTTGAAAACACTCCATATGCGATCAGTGGGATAATTCTGTGACAGATGAATAGTTAATCAATTTATGTCCTATTATTTAGTAAAAGAGTCAATTTCTGAAACTTTAAGGTAAAATTGATGTAGGTAAGGGTTATTTTATTTCATTTTGGTTGGCCAATTTCAAGTTTTGACATGAAGAGAGACTATATTTTCACTACCAAAATTGATTTGAAAAAAGTTGACAAAATTGACACACCCTATTAGGTATGGTGTTGCTCTGTGCTGTCAGTAGGGATAAGCAAGGTCAAATGTATGTATGTATGTGAGAATAGCACAAATTTTAAAATGCCTTGGAACGGGGGGGGGGGGGGATTCTAGGGTGGCAAACACTAGTGTCTTTACCCTACACCTTAAAAATAAAAGGTTAAATTCTCTTAATAGTTAATTAAAGTCTGTTCAAACCTTTTGACCATTGGCAATGCCTTCCAATTATTGAAACTTCCAGCGAGAGCCACATCTTTGCCTCCTCCTGCCCATTTAATGACACAAGGTAGCATCTTTTTGTTTTCTGGATTCAAAACAGGTCGAGGACTAGAAGACACAGAATCAATATTCTCTTTGTTTTCATGGTGAAACTGAAACAAATAATTGTTATGATCATATGATTAGCACTTTTATGATTAATTTTTGGTATGTAATCTGATCAACCTTAAACTACTTGTTACTGCTAAGCTGGAATTCTGTACCTACTTAATCTATTTCTACTTTAATATGAATGAATGAATATACGAATAGTTCTAGATGTGGCAAGTCTTTGGTACCAGGTACAGCCTTGTTTATATAGCCTAGAGCCTATTATACAGCATACTTATGTAAATATAATACCAGTACCTTTGGTGGCTTACAATATAGAGGGGTTGAGTCCTCTTCTGAGTGATGAGAGCTAAGCTTTTGAGCCCGATGTTTCTCAATATTGAAGGCCTGTCCTTCCATTCGCCCAGGTATAGGGTAAGAGTCACTAGCCATTGACTTATGGCGTCTTTCACCAGATGAAGCGTGATTTCCCATTGTTAAATTTAGATGTTTTTCTGCCCTGTATACCGAATATGCAACTCAACACAAGTTACTTTCCCAAGTTAATAAGTCTGAAAATATGTTTATTGTTCTAAATTTGATGAAGCAATACTCCATAAGATCATAGAAAAAGGGTTCTTGAAACAAAGTACAATGCAAACTACCTTTTATCCCACTTTTTACATCCTATGATTTTTAAATACAGGGTGTTCATAAAGTTATGCAAAGGCCATTCCATGTCAAATCAACATAATTTTCATGACTACTTTGGATTTCAATGAAATTCAGCAAGTTAGTTGGGTCCAGTAAGTAAATGACAAATATGAAATTTCACCCTTCTACTATGTCAGTTGATTTCAGAGATACACCATTTCTAAAGTTCAATTTTTTTGTTAACTTTTCCTTTTTGGGTTTACTAAAACATTTATAACTCTGGCCCTAATTAAGAGACTTTATTCTGGTACCAATGTAAAGCTCTTAAATTGGGCTTTTATTTGATATGCTACGCAAGATATTTTCACTCAACTTGATTTTTTACCTTAGTTTATAAAAAATGTATTGCTAAATTTCTTTGAGGTTTTCCCCCTGAGACATTTTGCAATTATTTTAGCACCTTTTTTGAAAAATTTCATGTTGGGCCACGAATGAGATGAGGAGATACAGTTTTTTTAAAAGTGCTCCGATATATAATTATATACGTATCAGAGCACTTGCAAAAAAAAAATTATGCAGGAAGAGGGGCCAAGGACAAATGCCCACAAAAGCACTCCCCTTATAAAAGAAGAGAGCCAAAATCAAGGTCCAGGGTTTTTGAGATGCCTAGAAACATCGCATTTGAAAGATGGGAGGTCATAGACAGGAGGAAAGATGGATTGAGGATGATTGTTCCAAAGTTGACCAGTTGAGTAGATGAAAGACTGAAAATACCAATTAATCCTCGCATTAGAGAGTTGGACAGAAAAGGAATGAGAAAGTGTAGAAAGTCTGGTGCTGCATGCTCTCGTGAAAAGAGGAGGCATGCAGTTGGAGTTTGGAAGAGCTCCGATATATAATTCTATATCAGAGCACTTTAAAAAAAACGTTTCCATATTTCCCTGAGAATCTTAATAAATTTTATCAGGATCAGCAGCTTGAATCCTATCAAAAAATCTAAAGAATAAAAACGAAAGTTAGTTTTCTACAGTAAAAACAAGAATTAAAGTATTAATTAAAAATACCAACAATTTCTTCTTCATTTACAAACATTGTACCATCATGCTCTATTGGCCCAATCCTATAGTGTTTTATATTATTATATAGAATTTAGCTACCTATTTATAAAAACTAAAGTATTTCCTTAAAATCTTATTGCTATTTCTAGCTAAATATACTTCACTATACCGTTTGCTTTTACTAATCAAACTAACTTATTTCTCAATTATCCGTAATTTTCTAAAGTTTCTTAGTTGTTAATAATTTTAAATTCTCTAAATAAAGATTGTTTTTTTTATCACTTTAGCTATCTCCTTACTTCACTACAAAGGTTTTCCTGGTTCTGTTATTCTAAAAGTTCTAAAGAAATATATCTGTTATATTATCTTCTTAAATTTCTTGGAATCCAGCTCACAACTCAATAGCATTTTTATTGGCAAAATTGTATCCCACATAATTGATCCAGCTTCCTTAAACTTACTGTAGCTGCCTTTTGAGAAGCAACAAATGACTAATACACAGTTTCATGACCATCTCATTTACAACAGTCAAATCAATCAAAAACTGTACCCATTTTGTGTGTCAGGCCAATCAGGGTGATCTTATGCCCATGTTAGGTGGTTGTTCTGGGTTGGTTAGTGATTTCCCACATCACCAATTTTTGGCCAATCAAAGATCATGGGGATTCGGGGGGGGGGGGGCATGAAACTATATATTTATCCAAGGAACTAAGTGACTATTGTTGATCAGATCTTTATTTAATTCTATTTCAAAAGCACATCTGGACACTTCAAATTTATCTTAGAATGTATAATTGATGGGATTACAGTAACTAAAGAGGCCTAAGTCCTATTTATCTTGGAGTTAATTAATGACATTTTTTAGAAGCTCCTGCATGTTGTTTTGAAAGGTATTAAAAAATTACTTTTAGACAGTAATCGAAATTCTAACCTACGCAATTAATATGCACAGCTTACAGAGTACTGTACCTTCTACCTTGTCCCTAAACATACTATACTTATCCAGTAGTTACCAGCACCAATATAAAAAATATTAAACGAGTTTCAGCTATATATATCAGTATAAAAGTTTAGTTAACAGAATGATACACTTTTTCCAAAAAAACTAAATAAATAAAAAAAAACTGCAAAATGTCAATGATATAACTCTACTCCAAATTCTATATCAAACAAGAAATGACTCTAATGTTCCATCTCATTGTAATATGTAGCTACTAATATTAATCTAAAAAGAATCTATCCCAAATCTGAAACTAATATTTTAGCTTGAAAAATGGCTTTCTAAGATCTGGTAAATTTCTACCAAACTTTCCTGCTGTATTACCATTATTTAAAACTGGTGTTTCCCAACCAGGGTGTCATGAAATTTCATCAAAATGACAAAACTAAGTGGCCTGCTTAATTGCAAATTCAGTAAATATTAAGTTTTGGGGATAGTGTCAGGTGGAGCGAGTTGAGACAGTATGAGACATGGGGTAAGTTGAGACAGTGCCCATATACCCAGTATAAAGTGTTTTTTTAATCTTGTATAGTGCTCATTCAATAGTCAGTGTGTTTGACTATAAATAGCACTATATGGTATATTTTCATTAAAGGATGGAAAGTACCTGACATCAGCAAAAATGTAAAAGTGATGAAATTTTGTCTTAGTAAAATTTCATTTCCAGAAAAGCAAAATTTTACTAATTTTACTCTCATGAAGTAATTTATAGAGCTAAATGTGTAATATCTTAAATAGATGTTGTTTAATGTAAATCACGAAGTCAATTGATATTTACATATTAACCTGGATTTTATCTAGTTTGAAAATGTTTCAACTCACCCCAGCTCTAAAACCATGTGGGGTGAGTTGAGACTGCTGTCTTAATTATGCTTTGTGAGCATTTTTCCATTTTATTTTCCTCTTTTTTGGTCAAATTTTTGTTGGGCTACTGTAAATATGTTGTTTCTTTAATAGCCAGCTGAGTTAACTGAACATACTAAACATAGGCATTGGGTGGGGTGAGTTGAGACAGGAAAGTATGTATTTCATTGCCATACAAAAACATTTCAACAGAATGCTAAGGTTTAAGTTGTATTTGTATTGTGTGGTAATAAAACTGAAAGTGAACTATGTATCTTGAGTTAAATAAAAAATTTAGTTAACATACAAGCTCTGTCTCAACTCACCCCTATATGGTATGGGTGAGTCACAAGTACTTTAATGATTAGTACGTAAAATGTACTTGGGGTAAGTCCTTATAACTTGGTATGGTATTGAGGCATTATATGATCATACTTATCCTACAATATGAAGCACTTAGCTTTTACAGTTTTTGTATGGCAATGAAATACATACTTTCCTGTCTCAACTCACCCCACCCAATGCTACCAGTTTTTTTACTTAGTCAAAATTTGTTAAAAGAATCCAGATTGGCCAAAGTTTGGTCATATGGAAAATTACTAACCAACCTACAGTGATCACCTAACCCAAATGCAAGAGTCGCCTCAAGTGGCCCAACATATAAAATGGGCAGATCACCAAAATCTAGTATCACCAAAATCTAGTGTCCCCAAAAATTTAATATTAGCCATAACAGCTTGGTAATATGTTAAAGTAGGTTATATTGGATTAAGCTAGGTTAGGTTGATTAGGTTTGGTGAAATTAGGTTAGTAATTATGGCCTTATGGACTCTGAACACTGTCTGGATAGTAAAGTTTTACCCCAATCTTTCCTCTAAATCAGCATTTTCCAAACTATAGGTAAATTATACCCCATTGGGGTAATTTTAGTGATGGGACGATTAATCGGAATCGGAATCGAGAATCGGAAGAATCGAGCATTTTTCAGGAATCGGAATCGGAATCGAGAGAATTGTACCATGATTTCCGATTCTTAAAACGATTCTTTAACTTTTAATTGAACAAGTTTTGCAATGTAAACTTTAAAATTTAAATGAAAGAGGATAACAAATTTTATTTTTATTGTATTGTAGCTATACATTAAAACATGTATATCCATGATGTGTAATCAAGAAGATTAAAATGAATTGTTACAACTTACAGTTGATTTTTATTTTTAAACCAATCTATTATAATTTATAATTTATATTACCATACTCAATGTAAATAGTTAATCTTACCAGAGTAAAATATGACAATTTCCAGAAAAACAAGTATAGAATTATATTTAAAAATATTGAGAATCGGAATCGGAATCGAGAATCGTATCGGAATCGAGACTTTTTAGTGGTATCGGAATCGGAATCGTTAAAAATTTTGGTATCGTCCCATCACTAGGTAATTTGGTATAATTTGGTACCAGGTGCTCTGCAAATACTTCTAAAGTACATAAATAAATGACATAGCAACGCTGGTACAATAATCCTTTGTTTTACGTGGTTTTGCATATACGTGAGTAAGCCATGCCATACCTAAAATGCTAAATTTGAACAGATAAATATTGCATGCCAGTTCCACGTGTAGTACAATTACATACTGTACAGCACAACTATTGAGTCGCCACCACGCAGTTGCTAGTGATGCACCACAGCTGGTTGTCCAGTTTGTTATATCTCCAGGATTATAACTGTTTTTTTGTTAAAAACACTTTACTTTTTTGATTAATATGGCTCCAAAATGTCCAGCCAGTTCTCCTGCGGTGAGGCTAAAAGATCAGGAAAAGTAATGACTTTAGTGCAAAAAGTGTTGTTGTTAGTAGGTTGTTTGGGGTGAATGAATCAACAGTGTGAATAATCAGAGAAAATTAACAGGAAATAGATTCAGTTAAATCACCTGCCCCCGTAAGTGCTGAAATTGCAAAAGTTGTTTGAGATCCTGCGCTAGTGAAAATGGAAAAGTCTTTGAACATTTGGAGTGAGGATATGGATTGAAAACATGTGCCATTAAGTAGTGGAATTATCCATGAGAAGGCCAAGCAGATCTACAGCCATTTTGTCCCATGTGATGCTGGTAGTGCTAATGCCGAGTTTAGTGCAAGCAAAGAAAGGCTGGTTTGAAAATTTCAAGAAAAGATTTTCTCTCCACAATGTCACTCATAAATAGTACTGCATAGCAATCCTCATCATCATTATTATTTTTCGTTGGTAAAATTTTTCTTCTTTTATTATATATATATTATTTACTAACTGTATTTATAGCTTAATACTTGTTAATAAGATTAAATCAGGCTATATATAGGCCCATGTAACTCGTAAATGGATGTACAGTATTGGGGTAAATTGAATGTAAATATATTGTCTCTCATATACGCAGTTTTTTGTTTACACGGGTCACGCAAGCGCGTAATCCCCACATAAAACAAGGGATTACTGTACCGGCTTTACATGGGGTATGGATAGGATGGGGGGTCATTATGAAGGTATCCATATGAAAAGGTAATGTAATAACTCAAAAAGCTTGGGAACCACTGCTCTAAAGGGCGATTCCACATTAAGGTATTCCTGAATGCTAAAATTTAAAAAAGCTCTAAAATGACAGTTGATGGGTAAATCATATACCTAGATACACCAGCTGGCTAGAACAAATGAGTTTTTTCACAAAAATATCTCTGTGATATAGAATAGAATAGAATAGAATAACCTTTATTAATAATAAAATAAATACAGTAGTCTTTTTACAATTTACAATTTTTACAATGACATAAATAATTGTGAAGCGCGACTATTTATTATTTTTTTTTTTTTTTATTTGGCCTTAAGCTTTAGGCTTTACTGGGCTCTTATTAAAAATAAGCAGCTAGCCGTTATAAATTAATAATAATAAAATAAATAAATAAGTAAATAAGTTATTAATAGTTAAAGCCTGTATTTCAATATTAAACAATATTAATAGACAATATTAAACATTATTAGTGGACATTAATCCAAGATTTTTGTTAGTATCCCATTATTAAACGGGATTTTAACTTGGTTTTAAACAAATTTACATTCGCAATATTTTTTATATCGGCATGCAAGTCATTCCATAGTTTCAATCCAATGAAAATGGGTAGTTTTGAGATGAAGACAATCTAAATTGAGGTATAACAATCTTTGATCTATTTCTGGTCTGATACGGGTAGATTTCTTGATGAGTTACAAAATATCTATTTACCCATTGCAAATTAATGATTTTGCTCTTACACTTGTAAATAAAAATAAAATGTGCCAGTTTGGTTATATCATTGAGCTTTAGTAGGTTTAGCTCTTTAAATAATGCACTAGAGTGATCAAGGAAATCAGCATCAGATAATAACCTTATTGCTCGTTTTTGGATGACAAAGATACCATTTAATGCGTTGTTAGGGGTAAATTAAAAGAAAAATGCATTTTTCTCAAATTTTGAGATTTTCATAATCCTCATTTCACTGATCATAATTTTCCAGTAAATAAATTTCAACAAGTTTCTAAATATTACTTGACAACACAATGGGATATAATCAGTGCCCACACAAAATTTGGAGCTATTGAAGAATAGGGACCCCAGCCTTCTTTAGTTAGGCTTATAAGGCTAACTAACAAAAATACCATGACCTAACCTAACCAATCATTAGGTTAACTGTACGCCCTTGATGATTGGTTAGGTTAGGTCATGATATTTTCATTAGTTAGCCTTATAAAGCTAACTAAAGAAGGCTGGGGTCCCTATTCTTCAGTAGCTCCCAAAATTTAGAAAATGTTACTTTGCAGATGTGGGCTTGAGATTTGATATTCAGCAAGTAGTTTAAGGCTACACCGTACAACACACACAGGTCTAAAAGTTTTCATTATACTCTCATTATCCAAGCTAAAACCAAGCAACTAAAAATGCTCTTACTTAAGCCCATAAGCAACAAATTAACTGAGCCATAAATGTGTCCTTTAATTAGTTTACACAAAATAATCATAAGAATTTTGTTCCGTACGACACCTCATGATATGGATATATTGAACATGCATAAAATGGCTTTATCGAACATAGTATCATCTATTGTAGCCCTATTATCATCTCTCTTCACCACAATGTTGCCTCATTCTCTCTTTACTATCATTATTATAACAGACACTGGCTCTTCTGAACTTTCTAACTGCATGCCTCCTCCTTTAAGGAGAGCATGCAGCACCAGACTTTCTACACTTTCTTATTCCTTTTTCTGTCCAACACTCTAATGCAAAGGTTAATTGGTATTTCCAGTCTTTCATCTACTCAACCAGTCAATTCTGAAACAATCTTCCTCAATCCATCTTTCCAATGCAGCGTGTCATCTAGGCACCTTGAAAACCCTGAACCTCGATTTTGGCTCTCTTCTTCTATGGGGTGAAGGAGGCACTTTTGCAGGCATTCACCCTTGGCCCCTCCTTCCTGCATATATAAAAAAATTCAAATGTGTATAGATGTTTCTTGGAGAGTGGCAGATTAGTGAATCCAACAGTCAAAAAAACGTTGAAATGTGTGATATGTAGGTTGCGCAGAGAAATTAAAGGAGCTTGTCAAAGAAGCATTTCCAGAAGTTGTATTAGATTTAAATTTAAACTATAGACCTACATATTGATATATAATTTTGATTTATCCTTATATTCCATTTCTTTTCTTTTATGTTATGAGAGTTGCAATCTTGAGATTTCCAAATAATTTTACTTGGATAAGGTAGAATTTATGTTATTCCACCCACAATTAATTTGTATAAAGTTTAGAAACTTAAACAGCAATTTAAACAAGCAACGAAGCCAACATTAACTTGAACAAGGCCTGGTTGTCCTAAGCCAGCTATCCAAAGTCTAACTTAGCTTAGACTAAATGGAAATTAGGCAAGGTTCAACACAAACAATTCAAAACAAACTAATAAAAATGAAAGATATGATTCCAATTTTAGAATCTATCAAAGTTTCAATTTCAAGAGCAAAATTCAATAATGTCAAAAGATCAAAAGCAAAAGTTACACTGGCCGCAACCACGTATCATGCCCTTTTTTTAAAAAAGAACTATGTTACCAACAATAAATTTCTAGTGAATTTTTAAAATTCCTAAATATCACTAAACTATATACATAGTTTAATAATAATTCTTTTAGTTATGCATTGCATCAACATGAAGCAAATTCAAGCTCAAGTTCAAGAATGACCAGTCCAACCCAGAAGTGCATATCCTCCAAATGGACTTTGCCATGAACTATTCCTGCGAGTACCAAAATGAAGTTCAGAGTGCTCTTTGGAGTTGGTCAAGTGTTACACTCTTCATGGCTGCATCCATGTACAATGGGTCATGCGAGACTTTTCTTGTGTTCTGACACCAAGGATACAGTGGCTGCGTTTGTAAACTATATATGAAAGTGCTTTCATCCCAAATCAATGCACCACAATGGAAGAAGTGATCTGGACTGATGGACTATCATCAGAGTTTAAAAGCAAATTATGATGAAATTGTTGCAAACACACTCATCCAAATACCAGCAAAAGTTTACTTGGAAGTACTTTGCTACTAGCCATGGAAAATGAGTGGTAGATGGTGTAGGTGGACAGGCAAAGTCACAAGTGAGGGCTGAAGTAATGAGCAAATCCAACAGAACAGAAGTCCAGTCCTCCCAGGACTTTGCTACCACAGCCAATCATCTAATGGACAAGACTACAATCATACACATCTCCCAGGAGATGGATTAGCAAATTGGAGAAATTGTATGCTGGAAAAACACAGCAAGTTTTCCTGGTCTCCAGAAAGTACACATTGCCTGCTACTCCTATGATGGCAAAATAGCCCTCTATGAACATGCCCTGGCCAATTATGATGCTGCACTAAGCTTTGGAAATCATTGTTATGATGCCAATGCTATAACATCAGTTATGTCAGCCACAGCACCTAGTCTAAGTGCTGGTGAGTTGTGCTGCATGATGGTGAACAGTTTCCTGGTGAAGTAATAAGCACTGTAGGTGAAAAACATGAAGTTTAGCTTGCACAGGTATGGCAAATATTTCAAGTGGCCTACCCCAGTGGACAAGATTTTCTATCCAGCTAGTGCCATCCTCAGGAAGCTCCAAGGTCCAACAGTTACAAAAATACAGCCACATATCCTATCAGAATTTGTGGACTTCCAGTGAAAATTATAATTGTGGGGATAGAACATACATTCTGTGCAGAAGATGGCAAGTTGTTCATTCAAGTATAGGGTTCCTCCACACTATTTGACTCCATTCAAATTGTAAACTCTATAGTTAGTATTTTCCAGCTGCACTGAAGACATTTAGTATTTAGTATCATACTATATCAAAATAGTGATTCCTGTTCTTGGATTTCATAAGTTATTCTAAAAAGAACAGAGGGAATGGATACCCATCATAACATCAAATTCCCGTACTCTATGTTATAGTTATCTTGTATGACACTATTTAATTTTTTGTAAAAGTTACATTTTAATGACTTAAGTAAATGCTGAATTAAAAATTTCCATGTTCTTTGATATATCTTGTCATAATTTTAAAGAAAATGACTGATTAGAGCAATGCCCAAGCTCAAACTCAGATATTATTCAGAGATGTCCCGTATGGCATATTTTGGCTGTCCTATACAACACTTTTTCCTTCAATATATTCATTTTGTTTACTAAATAAACAAAAACAGTTTTTGAATGAGACTAGTATCTGACTATTTTTAAGATGCCTAGTAACATTTTTAGGTTAGTTTCAAGAATTTTTTCATGATCAACTCGGTTTTACAGCTGAACTTGTAAAAAAACGTGTCTTCTCTGTATTCCGAATGACATGCCACTTTGTTAGAAATTTCATTTACAAAAAGCAATTATTCAGTGCATTTGGTCATTTAGTAAAATTGCCTTGTGACAACACTCTGTTATGGTCACACATCAGTTGTTCTTTGCCTAGTTGTTTGCTCACCAGGCTAGGAAGTATTTTCTAGATGTCCCATATGACAGTGGCATACATAAGGGGGGGCACAAGGGGGACAGGCCCCCCCATTTTAAAAATTACTACTACTCTCATTGAAGATATTTGAAAAAGTAAGTTTAAAAAAATCAATAACTTTTTTGTTTTGCTTGTCTCCTTAAACTTTTTCTGTGTCTGAATGAATTTTATTGTTATAATTCTACAATCAAATGTCATAAATGTTATTGATACATATCATGTATATGATCCAAGTATAATAGCTAATTGAAATATGTGCAGCAATATAGGAAATATATTCCAAGGTGTTGGTGTATTGTACGTATGTAAATGTAGCCCATAATAATTATGATTCTACTATTATGGCTGGCTTAAGGAAGAAGTTTATATACACATCTTTATATGTATGATTCATTTGTGCAAATTTAATTCTTTGCCCATAAATTAGAAATAAATTACAAATGAAGCCTTCCAAGATAAAATTCATTTTGATTCCAAATCAATCATCAATTTTGAGCTGACACACTGGGGCCTTGTTGTTCATGAGGCTCTCTGTTTGCTATTTTGCAAATTTGTGATGACCCATTTCACTACCATGTTTCAGAAAATTCATGACTGACTCCAGATTTAAATCCATATTAGGAACTTGAAAGAAGATTAAAATTTTCCATACTAGCAAAGAAACCCACCCTACAGGCAGGATACTTTTGTTAGTTCCTGTAGAAGAGTCTTATTACCCTTCAGGCAATACATATTTACTGTAATAAATGCCAAAAACTTCACTTTTCTACGTGGAGGTCAAAATATGATGATAAAAACCCACTCTAATAGACCAAGTTTATTTCCACAACAGTTTCAATGCCCACTGGCATCCTCTTTGGGTGGATATAGAAGCAGGACCCTTTAATAAAATGCCCTTCCAATGTCGGGAGAACAGGATCTAACCTAGGTACAGATTTCTTAATGGTCTCTGGGTTGTTTCCCTCTAGCCTTTTTTCATTCATTTTTTAGTTTATAATTTCTGTAATAATAAATGTAATAATAAATTTATAATTTCTGTAATAATGTAATAAATATAATAATTATGTAAAAAATAATAGAATATGTATAGAACAAGATAATTTTAATTTGTGCGAAGGTAGGCCTACTTATAAGCAGGACCCTTTAATAAAATGCCCTTCCAGTATCGGAAGAATGGGATCTATCCTGGCACCCAAAGAGGATGCCAGTAGGTATTGAAACTGTTGTGGAAATAAACTCTGTCCATTAGAGTGGTTTTTATTATCATTTATTTACTATAGTTCTTTCAAGTAATAATTTCCTTTTTCTTGCCATGTTCAACCCAAAAGATTCTTTGTTTAGATTAAATTTTTAGAATATTCCCAAATTTTTTTCTATACAGTCAAGCAATAAAACGTAATGAAAATTATTTTAAGCAAGTTAGAGTAACATATTTTCCTAGTGTATTTGTTTGTGTTCTTCAAATCTGACCTTCATTTTCCAGTAAAAAATATAATTTTCAGAGGATATGTCAGATCATTATTTCCTCAAAAAATGGGGATTTTCCCCGAGGAAATGAGGTAAATTTTTACAAGAGTACATTACAGGCTTTGTAAATCAAAACTGTTTTTCTGATGGTTTTTGATGCAGTTTGAATGAAGGTTAATTTCATTCAAACATCAAAAACAATCAGAAAAACAGTTTTAATATATTATATAACTAACCTAAAATTCCTCAAAAACCTGTAATGTACGGTACTCTTGTAAAAAAAATACTGGAAATGAAAGTCAGATTTGAAAATACACCAAAAAAATGTTATGTCAAAAACGAGGGGGCAGTTAAAACGAATCTTTATCGGATACTGTACTGTCGTACATATCAAGAAGCGACTAAATATACATATTCACCAATTGCTTGTGTTTGGGACGCAATTTGTTTATTCTGTAATTAAATAATTTGGGACGCCAAAATAGGATATCGCCAACAAAATATCCTGATTCTTCCGAGATTTTCGAAGTTTGCCGAATGTGCAAGCAGGATAGATATCAAATCCTATTTGCAAAGTGTGGTACATTATCCTATCTCAGTAACTGCTGCGGAATAAGTAATTTAAAATTATCCCAATTTGAACACGCGCGAGAGATAAATCAACAGGCAAAAAAACATAGGCTATTATTCCCTTAACTGTACTTCGAAGTTGTGTTGCAAATATAATTGCACAAATAAACGAAGAAAGGCTAACCAAATTTAAATTTCTAAAATTCACATTAAATTTGGGGGGCAAATTTTGGGGGGGACCAGTCAAATTGTAGAGTTGCAGTTGAAGTCTTTCACCTAACCCTGGGGAAGCAGCCAGGAGCAATTTATTGTCCAGGGTATCTTCTGACCGAGACTCCTTGTGGAGTTGGATTCCCAATTGGCCTAACCGGAAGTTAGTTGGTTGGTTGATCTGTTTTACGTCTTTCGTCCAACTTAAACAGGCAGTAACGCCACCAATCGGGGAAAATAATTCCACTTTAAAAGTAGAACTGGATGATCGGAATACATTGTGTGCAGCGGGTTCGTCACTATAACCACCTTCCCTTTTCTCAGACTGTCTTGGAAGAGACCATGGCTAGGTTGACCGAAAGTTGATGTGGGAAATAACTAACCAACTTACAGTAAAATAACAACCTTACCTAGTGTAACCAAAAATTCATAACGAGATCTGAAACTCCGCTTAGTTTGCGTTAGCTTATCTAGTATCTGGAAAAAGAACTAAATTACCTGCGATAAATCATCATTAATAAATTATCCCAGATAGCATTCAAAAGTTACATCAACGGTGATATTTAGTTCGGTTGGTTATAACAATGATTAACCCTTACATTTGCTTGAAGTCAGTAGCGGTCCTAGGCATAGGTGCAGAGGCGTACCAATACTTTTTGCCGCTCGGGGCGAAAATGCCAACCCCCCCCCCCCCCCCCCCGCAACAATTTTCAATTTTAAAAACAATTCCTTTACAAAAATACACTTCTAAACAAAACTTTTATTGGAAGAAAAACTTAAATAAAGCAACTTCAATTTTAACAATACTACATAATGTACCGTACATAATATACTACATAATTTTAACAATAACTATATAATATATAATGCCTAGTTAAATTTTCAGACTTTCATAACAGAAAATTCATGAATGATTTTTTCTATGTCCATTGTCTCTGCAACTTCGCGTTCAATTGAAATAATCGCCAAGTTGCTCAGTCTAGATTGACTTATAGTTGACCTGAGGTAAGTTTTTATAAGTTTCAGTTTCGAGAAACTTCGTTCGCAACTTGCCACGGACATGCATGTAGTTAGACAGATCCGGAGGGCAATTGTTATATGAGGCAAAGATTCCACTAGATCCCATTTAACGATCCACTGAAGTAGTTTTAACATATCCCAGTTCTTTGGATCATCGTCGACGCTTATACTTTCGAAACTGAGCAAATGTCTGCGCAAACGCTTTATTTCTTCCAGTAGACTTCCTGGATTAATGTTATTGTAGATGGAAGAAAAATTATTGACCTTGGTATTAATTTCTTCATCTTTGGACTGATTCAAAAGGTACGAAGGAGACAGAAATTCAAAGCGATCATTCATGTTTTTAAGACAAACTGTGCGTTTTTCAATTTCTGCTAATAAACGATCCATGATTTCAAAAAATTCTCTGCGTACATCTTCTTGCACGGTCAATCCAACATCACGAGCTTGCTCTCCAGGCGTTCTTCTCCGTCTCCTGACTCTGCGGTCTATACTGATATCCATTTCATTACAGAACTCTTCGGCGGCATCTGCAGCGTTTGATACTACTGCCTCTCGTTCATTAGTTAAAAACACGGATAAAGAGTTCATTTTTAATGCACACTGGTCCAAAGCAAGTCCCTTTCTTTGAAAATATAGCTGATCATCATTGATTTCTTTCAGCACTGGATCCCAGAAAAATAAGTACACAATGAATGTGTATGACATGATGGAGGTCAACAGAGCTTCAGCATCGCCCTTTGTGTCCAGATTTTCGGAGACCCTTCACTCAGTTCTTCCAAGGCACTAACAACGTGAGTCAAGTTCTTCTTAAGACTAGAAACAGCATCATACTTAGCACTCCACCGCGTATCAGAGACTCGCTTGACAATGATTTTGGAATGTTTTGTTAAGACATCCCAACGATGAGTAGAGGAAGAAAAGTAGACGAAAATTCGTTCAATTGTTCCAAAGAAAGTTACAGCATTAGGACTCAGTCCCGCGGCATGAACTCCAGCCAAGTTCAGCGAGTGGTTATTGCAAGGAATGAAAACAGCGTGTTTGCTAACATCAAGAATTCTGTGTTGAACTCCAAGATGAATACCTGCCATCGTAGCAGCATTGTCATACCCTTGACCATAACAATTCTGGATATCCAGCCCATCCTCACGGAGCTTTGTGACAATGAGATCAGTAACTGCCTCAGCAGTCTTCCCCTCTAATTTAATAAAATCAACGAAGGATTCCTGCATTTTAAAACATAAAAACCCAAAATTTTGCATACTGCGCCCGCCTGACAGTAATTTGCCGCCCCTCGGGAAGTGCCGCTCGGGGCGGTCGCCCCTCTCGCCCCTCCCTTGATACGCCACTGCATAGGTGATATAGGCGGCCGCCTAGGGCGCCAATTGGTGGCGGGGGCGACAGAGCACGCCCGTTTTTTGTTTTTTCTCAAACAGGCTCCAGTCCAGAGCTCGAGAAATTTACCAACTCACGGTCTCACCAACCCCGGTTGTAGATAGATATTTATCCTTGTTAATAGGTATCGATTGTTTGTAAAAATCAACTTATAAAACTAAATTAAAAGTTATTTTATTAAAATAAACAAGCAATGAAAGGTAAATGTACAGTATTAGACCAGTCTCCCTTTCGAGGTGAAATTTATGTTTTTCCTATGGTTTTTGATGTGTTTAAAACACATCAAAAACCATAGGAAAAACATAAATTTCACCTTCAAAATTGACCTGACCTAACCTATCCTAACCTAACCTATCCTAACCTAAATCACTTATAGTCTTGTAGGCAGCCCAGGAATCACTATAAATCACAGAGCCAGGCCTAATGTACTTCTGAATGAGTGGAATGAGTGTTCCATTCCGGTACGAAAGTAATTCAAATTCGAAATGGATGGAGCGCAGTGATTGGGCAGACATGTAACGAACACAAACGAACGAACGAACACACACTAGATACACACCAAAAAAATGTTTATATCTCGAAAACGAAGCATTTGCGACGGAAACGCTATAGAAGGAAAGTGTCTTAGAATTAAAAAATCTATTTAATGAACATATAATAATTGCTGGACGTTAGACGGGTGTAATAGTAGAATAATACCCAATGAAATAGGTATAAGTTAAAATTGTTTATAATTATTAAAATCAAGCAGAGTAAATTAGAGTGTAGCCAGCGACGGATTTTTCTCCATTCCACAATTTCGTGTGTTCTAGTTTACAGTGAGCCGTGTCTGGCCGAGCATCATGTGGTGGTGGATGCTGCTATCTCATCACTTCAGGAAAGATTGCAGACCTTGGGAGAAGCGAGAGACAAGTTTGGAGTGCTCTCAAACTTCCAAAACTTGTCAAATGAGGAGATGACAGAGCAATCAGAAACCCTCAGCAACACTAAGCTGTCGAGGACATTCCGATCTAGATGGTAGGGAGTTGGTACAGGAATTAAAGAATTTGCCTGAACTGCCATCTACGAGCATGATAGCACTTCAGCTGCTGACGTTTATCCATGAAAAGCAGCTCGCCTTTCTTTAAAAAAGGCGACCGCGGAGTAGCTAGCAATTATAGGCCCATTAGCTTAACGTCAATTGTCGGTAAACTTTTGGAATCCGTAGTTAGGGATCGTATCATCGATCACTTATAAAGTCGAGATTTGGTTAATAGTAGTCAGCCATAGGTTTCGACGCCATAGGTCTTGTTTAACTAATTTGTTAGAATTTTATAACGAAATAGTGCGCTAATACGATAGGCATAGAGCTGCTGACGTTATTTATTTAGATTTTAAAAAGCGTTCGATACAGTTCCGCATAGGAGATTAATTGTGAAGGTCAACGCGCACGGTATACGCGGTCAGGTAGCTAACTGGTTAGAAGAATGGCTTCGTGCTAGGAGGCAGAGGGTCGTAGTTAATGGTAGTGAATCGGGGTGGTTGGATGTAGGTAGCGGTGTCCCACAGGGTTCAGTGTTAGGCCCATTGCTATTTGTAATTTACATTAACGACATAGATGTAGGATTGACTAGTAACGTGTCAAAATTCGCGGACGATACTAAAATAGGCGGTAAGGTTGTTAACGAGGACGATAGAAATAGGCTCCAAGACGATGTAAATAGGATTATGGAGTGGACGGATAAGTGGCAGATGCAATTTAACGTAGACAAATGTAAAGTTTTGCATATAGGTTCTCGTAACAATAATTACACGTACACGATGGATGATAGGGAGTTAGCGAGCGTTGACGAGGAAGTAGATTTAGGCGTAAGCGTATCTAAGGATTTAAAGGTTAGGAACCAGTGCCTGGAGTCTTGCTCAAAAGCTAGTAGGATGTTAGGCTTCATAGCGCGTAATTTCGAATTTAAATCGAAGGATATTATATTGCCCCTTTACAAGTCCCTAGATAGGCCTCATTTAGAATATGCCGTTCAGTTTTGGTGCCCGTACTTGCGTGAGGATATTGATAGGCTAGAAAGGGTTCAGCGTCGTTCCACGAAACTAATTCTGTCATTGCGCAACAAGCCTTATGAAGATAGGATTAAAGAGTTAGACCTGTATTCACTCGAAACTAGGAGATTAAGGGGGGAGCTTAGTGAAATTTTCAAAATCGTTAATAACATCGGCACAGGGGCGGCTCGTCGGTAGGCACTCGGGAACTGCAGCACCCCTAAATTTTTTATTTACAATTGAAATAATAAAGAACAATATAAGGATGAGCTCACTGAATAACTTTTTCAATAACTTTTGAAACTTTTATTCATTGCTCAATGCTCATCCTTTTATTTCAGTAATTATTTCAATAATGAATGATTAAAAACATGAAATCATTTTCAACCTCTCATTGGAACTGCGCGCTAACAGCACCAGATTTCAACATTAATTGCTCGCGATGCCCGAAAGAAACTCCAATGCTTTGTTGCCATAGATGCATAGAGAGAGAGGGAGTCTGTCTCTCTCTTTATGCAGAGTCGCAGTCGAAAGTGAGTCGAAGCACTGCAGACAGCGCAGTTCCTATCTGTTCGTTGAACGTGGTGAATGTGTTCACGTTTCGCTTTGCTTATACTATAATTAATTCATTTAATTCCATTTCTACGGTGATTAGTAACAATAGTAATATTTAACACCAACTGAACCTGATAATGAAAAGTGCAGCAAGCACTAGCCGAAATTCAAGAATATTCTTTTCAAACCTTTTGGCCGTACCTACATTTCTAGGTCGCCACAGCGTTTCTCAGTTTTAAACAAGCACATGAACAACCGAATACCTCGTCCATCCTCTACTAGGTGGAACTTTAATATACGCACTGTAAATTGTGTTTATGAAAATTTTGAATCTTTAAAGAAATGCATTGAGGAGATACAGTCTACATCCAACGCAGATCAAACTATTTCAGAAGCAACAGGAATTTTGTACATTTCGAATAACGAAAATTTCGTGTTTTGGTTGAAACTTTTTCATCAGATAATGCCTCATGTAGAAGTTATTTATAATCAAATGCAATCCCGACAAATTGATGCATTTAAAATACAGGAATATATTGCAACCTTTAAAACTGCCATTTTGAAAATTAGAAATTCAAAGTATTGTGAAAATCCTTCAAAAACACTTACGATTGAAGCAAAAGAAGTGTGTGACTGGTGAAGTGTGTTGACATAAAGGAGAGATATTCCTTCACAAATCAATTAGTAGCTGCAAAATTGTTCAACAAAGAAAACTTCGCTAGTTTTAATAAGAAAATGCCCCTGGAAGAAGTGACAGCGACTATTGAGGCATATCCTATGATTGAAAAAGAAAAGATTCTTACGGAATTACAGGTTTTCTACAGTAGACCTGATATGCACAATTATGGCAATTTAATTAATTTATTAAAATTCATCACAGAAAATAACCTAGCAGATGTGCTTTGCGAACTTACAAAACTCATAAAAATCATTTTGACAATTCCTATGACTACATCAGAGCCAGAACGCTGCCACTCAACGTTGAAAAGAATAAAAACGTTTCTAAGGAGCACTATGAATCAAGAACGACTAAATGCTCTAGCAATGATTTCAATGGAGAAAAGCATCATCAACAGTACTCCAAATTTCAATGAGAAAGTTATCGACCTTTTTGCTCAGAATAAAAATAGAAGAATGGACTTCATTTTTAAATAACTTTGTAATTGAACCTGAAGTACCAGGTAAGTGCACAATTATTTATTTCATTAGTACCATAATTACTTATTTCATAACTACCTCATAAGTACCTATATATACCATAATCAATGATACAAAAAATGTTCAAAGTAGCTCATTCCCATTCTTAGAGACAGCACCCCTAGAATTTTTAGTCACGAGCCGCCACTGAACATCGATAACGTAAATTTTGACAAATTGTTCACTTTCGATAATAGTAATACTCGTAATAACGGATTTAAGTTGCGTGGCAGACGTTTCATTACTAATATCGCTAAAAACTTCTTTACGTTTAAAGTAATTGATAAATGGAATAATCTTCCCGCGCCCGTCGTGAACTCTACCAGCGTTAATGTGTTTAAGAACCGTCTTGACAGACATTTTAAAAATATGAAGTTGTTTAAAAAAAAAAAAAAAAAAAAACAATTAGCAACAGGAGCTCTGGCGGTGGTGGTCGAGGATGAGTCTGTTGACGATTAATGCCAGCTTGTGACATGCCAGCGTGTGATGCCAGCAAAAAAAAAAAAAAATATTAGACTAACACGAACGTAGATGTAGCTCGTAGCGTAAACTAACCTACTTTTTGTTTAACTTTACCTACTTTTTTTTTTTTCTTATCCTCTCCTTACTTTGCATGTCTGTAACACTCTTTTCTTGCATGTTTGTAGTTTGCATGGTATGACAGTAAGTTAAGACTGTGTTTGCATGGTTTGTAAGCGTTCTTATTTTACTTCTTTTCATCTTTCACCCCTCTCCTATTTTCTCCGACTATTTTTCTGACTTGTCGGCAGTGGCCGGCGGATGATGATGGTGAGTCTTTTTTCTCTTTTTCTGAATGAATGTTAACCCACGAGTGATAGGTGTTCCTCCTTACTTAACCCCTTATTATTCTCTTCTCTTCACCCCCTACTCTTTCCTTTCTCTCGGGCTACCTTAGAGTGGATCTTAGGGTCTTTGTTAGCCTTAGCTTCTGTAGATCTGTAGATCCCAACCTCTGGGTCGCCCTCAAGGTTGCTGTCACCCTTCCAATGACAGTGGCTGGAGCGAAGAGGAGATTTTTCCAGGCTCAAGCTCATCAAGACTTACCTGAGATCCACCATGATGCAAGACTGCCTCAGTGGTCTTGCTTTCATCAGCATTAACCATCCGGTTTCTGAGCACATTTCCTATGATGACATCATTGATGAATTTACATCAAGGAAGACCAGGAGGATCAGGTTTTAATAGGAAAACAACTAGACCTAAAACTTCCAAACCAAATTTAAAATTCAGTTATTTGCTAGCTGGCAATCTTATTCCTTTATTAAGCTACATTGTGTGATTTATTAGTGTTTTTAATTTATCTATTTTGTGTGCAATATACATTGGAATATTTATTTTGTTTGCAATATATTTGGGAATCTTTATCGAGTGTTCAATTATTATTCATACAAGACTTCTTTGTAGTTTTTGTTTCAAGACAACTTGTTCTTACTTGAAGCTAAGAACAATAAATGAAGGAGGTGCTTTGTGTTTTAAAGACAATGTGTTCAGTGTGTTTTATTGCTGGAGAGGTTATGCACCGGGAGGGTGGAGTGTGCTGTTGACAGAGGAAGGGCACCTTTGCATGATCTCGTCTAGGGCGCCAAAAATGCCAGGACCGCCACTGCTTGAAGTATTCAATATAGCCGTTATGTTTGGATAATGTTTGCACGAAAACATATTTCAATTTTAAAGTTACTTTAATTGATATGAACAGTTTATAAAAATAGTTAATTTTGCTAAGAATAGAGCTAAATAAGTTATAAATGAACTTTGATTTAAATATGGTGATAAATCCTTGTTTTTTATCGCCTAAAGATGGCAATCATTTCATCAGTTATCAATCCATTAAAAACGGCCCACTCCCATAAAAGAAGAGCCAAAATAAAGTCTAGGGATTTGGAGATGCATGCAGTTAGAGAGTTCAGAAGAGCAGTGTCCGTTATAATAGCGATAGTAAAGAGAGGGTGAGGCAACATTGCGGCGAAGAGAGAGAGGGACTGAAGACAATCATGTAAGAGGTGGGGAATTGAGGAGACGAAAAGCCTTTGGTTCCACTCGGTCAAGTACGGTTGTGTGGGTTGAGCCACCCCATACATGAGAAGCATACTTCATACAGGGGCGGACAAGACCCCTGCACAGAGACAGCAACTGAGCACTTCGGAGGTTGTGCAGCGCACCAAACTACTAAGAAGCTGTTTTGGAAAGAGTATGGAAAAACTATATATGTATGGAAAACTGATACATGTGGGTAGTTGGGAGGTAACGAAAATGGTCCACTGAGTAGGTAGGTAGTTAATCTAACAATTATTAAACTCCTTTTATGCCAATAAATGGGTGGATGAAACCAATTGGTTGCTCACCAGAGTTATTCTCCACACTAGTATTTATATACTGTGTGATAGAGCGTGTTTGATAGTATTGATACACACTACCAATCAACCAACCAACATGCTGGTGGAAAAAAGCCGGGCGAACGGAGGAACTTGTGGGAAGAACGGCTTGGCGGACGAAGGGGTTGAAGACAATAAAAGATCTCCACCAGCAAGTACGCTCTCAAAAATTGAGCAAAGCGAAGAGGGACTGTCTAATAACACTCAGTAAGTGATCGGTTGTGTTTCAGAACCTCAGTTTGGGGATAACATATAAACTAGGTCCAGTTAAATTAGGCTTACATTGTGGTCTAAGACCTAGCATCAACTCATAGCTTAACAAAGGCTAAGGTAAATTACTCTAACCTAACTTGGTGAGGAATCCTACTGTGGACCTCAATTTACTCTGCCCGCTCTAGTCCATTTCCGGAATCTCTAGGCTAACCCCTACAAGGCTAGGCTTAACCTACTATACACTTAGACTGGAGATATTAGGGGCGGGTTAATTGGGGACCAATTCATACAGAGCATTTTTCACATATGCCCATTGGCGTATGAGGCGGGGGGGGGGGGGGGCGTCCCCAGGACGATAGGATCTAAGCTGGAAGTCAGTTTGTAGGCGTCGTCTTATGGTGCGTGTACTCACAGACACCTTTTGGCAGTTGCGATAAAAAGTATATATCAGGGTTGGGTCGATTAACTTCCAAAATTAACTGTTAAGTTAATTTGAGATTCTTACCAAGTTAATGCAAATTTTAAAAATTAACAAGTTAATTTTGAAAGTTAATCAATTAAGTTAATCAATTAACTTTTTCTTTCTTGGAAGTAGGCTGTAGAATCATCATTATATATAACTAATCATGGTAATGATAAACCTGTAATTATGTGGGATCACTTGTATGTGTGGTTGTTAGTGCCTGATAATTTATGTATTTTTTTGCGTATTATACAGGGCAATACACGAGGATAATTTTTTTCTATAAGCTTTTATTATTTTTCTGTTTCTTATAAATAAATTAAATTTGTTTATGGTCTCAACTCAACATTTTTCAACAAGTCTTAACTTTTAGACATACTGTAATAGTTTTCCATTCTAAAAATGAAGACAAAATGAATTTAACAAATTGTTTTCTAAACTATGTTTTATATTGTACACTATTGACATTGAACATAATCCAGATTCCTTACCAACAATAGTCAAATTAAATACATAAAATATATACTTCACTTACAAATTAAACATGCTTGTTTACTATACAAAAGATGAGGTTCTCAAACCTTTCATCTCTTAGCCTATTACATTTCACTCAAAGATAAGAACAGCATTTTCATACGAAAATTAACTGAAAATTAACTGAAGTTAATCATTTAATTTGGAGATATTTCAAATAAGTGAAGTTAAACTTTTAAAAAAATTTAATTAGTTAAGTTAAATTAACTTTTTTGCCAATTAACTGATTAAGTTAATTAACTTAATTGACCTAACTCTGATTATAATATATATATATATATATATATATATATATATATATATAGTGTCCCCAAAAAATGTTTACACATCATATTAACATACATATCAATAAGCAAAATAGGCGGATAGTAAATAGATAGCAAATAGGCTTCTTTAATGTTTAAATGTTCGAAATATCAGCCAGCAGCGTTAATACCTTCATGGTTGTGCTGCTTACTTTAATGTTTTAAATGTTAAAAATGTCCGCCACTAGCATCAATACATTCTTGACAACAGCGCGCAACAGATCGGCATACTGTTCGGATTGTTCGGAGTGGAATGTTGGCATAGGCTATTTCAATTTCGTGTCTCAAGGCCTGTAGTGTCCTTGATTTTTCAGCATACACAGTGTTCTTCAGAGTGCTCCACAAGTAAAAGTCTAAGGGTGTTAAGTCAGGAGATCGTGGTGGATACTCCGTACATCCCCTACGTCCTATCCATCTTCTAGGAAAACAAACAGAAAATTTCTAACGTCATTGTGGTAATGTGGTGGCGCGCCATCCTGTTGAAAGTAACACTCTTCTTCCAAAAAAAGAGCTCTGATTGAAGGTACAATGTGGTCTTGCAGCATTGATAAGTAAGCAGCACCTGTGACAGTGTCCTCAAAGAAAAATGGCCCTATCAGTCCTCTGGAAGACAGACCAAACCACACTGACACTCCTGGTTGATTAAGTGCTCGTTCTTCTGTTACGTTTGGATTTTCGGTGGCCCAGTACACACAGTTGTGTCGATTGATAGTACCATTAAGTTTAAAAGTGGCTTCATCGGACCAAACAATGAAATCGGGAAAAGATTGTTTTTCATCACACATGTGCAAAAACCACTCACAAAATTCTTTTCGACGATCTGGATCGTCCTCATTCATTGCATGGAGCAGTCTAGGTATGTACGGTTTCCACTTTTCACGTCGCAAAATGCGATGAACGCTGGATTTAGAAACACCAGTCTCACGAGAACATTGCCTTGTAGACTTATTTGGAGAGTTTGTGAAGGCCTGTAACACGGTCTCAACACTTTCATTGTCAGTTGAAGTGCGACGTCTTCCAGATCGGCCTTTGTTGACGTTTTGCACTGTTCCTTCAGTCTCAAACTTATCACGTAATCTTGTAATTGTTACCCGTGATGGTGGTAATGTTCCAAACTCATTTCTCCAATGTCTCTGTACCTCAGCCACATTCTCCGTCTTCCAGTAGTGCTTCAGAATCCACTTACGTTGCTCAAACGATAACTACAATGCCGCCATTTCCTGTAACAAGGGATACTACTGTTGTTTAAGTACAATACACCATTACTATACTACTATTACTAAGTACTATAAATATACTAATACATCAGCGCATATTACTATCATCTAAAGTGTGCATGTTGATATATACATATATATATATATATATATATATAAATATGATGTGTAAACATTTTATTGGGACATCTGGTATATTAAAGTGTGTAAGTGAGTAAAAACATTCCTAAATGTATTACAATAATTAAACATGTGCTGAAGGTACTTGGCATGGCGTACTTACTCATTAGTAGTGCATAGAAATATCAAACCTATGATTTTATTTTGGGGGCGGCTGAAGCCCCCGTAGCCCCCCCCCCCCGTCTATGTCCCTGTGTATATATATATATATATATACAGGGTGGGCCGTAAGTTTCCATACATAGGAAAAATAAAAAAAATTTTATGGACAACCATTTTTATTTATATAATATGCTCTACATGGTTGCCATTGTTTTGAAAACACATTTCAATACGTGTTCCCCACTGTTGATGAACACGCATTAGCACAGTTGACGTTATGCTTGTAATGGCGTTGGTGATACGTTCCTTTAGATGATTTATGTCTCGTATCTTTTCCTGATACACCATGGCCTTCAAGTGACCCCAAAGATAGAAATCAAGGGGGGTGAGATCTGGGGATCTGGGAGGCCACTCCACAGGACCACGCCGACCAATCCAAGCATCCGGAAACTGCTGCTGATCCAAATACCGACGCACGTGAAGACCATAATGAGGTGGAGCTCCATCTTGCTGGAAGTAAACTGGGAAGTTACCTTCCTCGTTTAGCAGGGATGGGAAAATCTCTTCTTGCAACATGTTAAGATACCTTTCGGCATTAAGATTTACACTGACAAAAATTGGTCCAATAATTCTGTCACCCCATATCCCGGCCCACACCATCACTTTACCGGCACCTTGCATCTTCGTCGGACTCAGCCAGTTAGGGTTAGCATTACTCCAATAACGTATGTTTTGCCGATTAACCTCTCCATTGACGTAAAAATTTGCTTCATCAGTAAACAAGATCTTACAACGCATATTCTTAGGGTATCTGAAACATAAACACAAACGTTTAAATTTTCCTATGTATGGAAACTTACGGCCCACCCTGTATATATATATATATATATATATATATATATATATATATATATATATACACACGTGTGCGCGCGCGTTTTTTTTTTTGAAAGAAAGGTTCCGGAACTGTTATAAATTTTCTACAACCTTGTCTAGTTGTTACCCCATCCTTCTTTCCATCCCAAGCCCCCTCCATATTCCAAAAATTTTGTCATGTAACAAAAAAAAAAGAATGAAAATAAAAACATCAAATTTTCTCGTAAATATTGAAAATAAAAATTATAAAATTAAATAGATTTAATTTATTAAGAAATAATGTTCTTTAATTTTTTATGTTAATCTTGCCAATATACGTCACAACAGACTCCACACACAAATCATATTCTCATCAGAACTCCTGTTGAATCCATGCAGGAAGACGGTGAAAATGGAGGGAGGGAGGCTTGACCTTGTTCCAGCAACTTGTCCACATGGCATTTATTTTTTTATTTTTATTTTTTTAATAAAGTTACCAGAACGCCGGTCCGACACATTCCGTCAGAAAATAGCTATCTATAACTATATAAGCACACACACACACACACACACATATATATATATATATATATATATATATATATATATTCTATAACTATATAAGCACACACACACACACACACACACACATATATATATATATATATATATATATATATATATATATAATGCGCCTCGGTGGTGTAGTGGTTAGCGTTGCTGACTACGAATCCATCGGCCCCGGGATCGAGACCCGGTGACGGCAGGCAGCGCGCAACAAAACCCAGCTGTTCATTCTTCCATACAAAAAAAAATTGGTTGGTAGATGAATGGGTACCCTGGGTAACCTAGTGATTAGATTAAGACACTATGCTGCCGATGGGGCGTGGTTCGGATTTCACGTTAAACTGTAGGTCGAGTGACAACTTGACCTTCGCCAGAATGAACAATTCGAGCGGAAGCAAAACCAAGGTTAACCAAGGTATATATATATATATATATATATATATATATATAGAGAGAGAGAGAGAGAGAGAGAGAAAAGTTATGATGAGGATAAAGTTTTTCAGCAAGTAGGCGCTCCACCTCATCGGTCCCGGTACACCATTGCATACTTGCAGGAATAATGTCCCAATTTCATCATATCACATGCCTGGCCACCAAAAATAGTTTACGGACAAACTATTGAAGATGTCAATCAACTTCGAGAGTGCATTTTAACAACATGGAATGAGCTCGATCAAGACACCATTTCTACAGTAGCTACTCACCAATGGCCCACGAGACTAAAACTGGTCATTGATAAATAATTGGGGTTACGGTGAACGCTTTCTGCGTTAATATTTTATTCAGTTTGTTTTTGTTCACTGTAATTTCCTTAATATTCAGCTAAGTTTCTAATTACTTCCCTTGTCAGCTTTATTTTTTAACAACTAATGTTAATGTTGAATTTGTTGAGAGATTACTAATTTGATTCAAATAAACTACTAATTTTGAGGAAAATATATGAAATTTTTAATATGATTTCTGTTCCATTTAGTCATCCTTGGAATTGTGATTTTGTTGGTCCGGTTAAAAAGGTGGCTACCATATATATATATATATATATATATATATATATATATATATGAATGATGAATAAAACCACGAAGGAAAGTAAACAGAATGGTGCTCAAGCGCTTTCGTCTAATGACATCCTCAGGAACACTGAAGTACACAAAGGGTTACAGCCTATATATAGGTTACAGATAAAAAACTATCTCTCTCTCTCTCTATATATATATATATATATTATATATATAATATATATATATATATATATATATATATACAATAAATGGAAAGAAAAAAATTAAAAAATTATTAAACATTAAAGGATTGTGGGAGGAGCATACAAATTTGTAAGGAAAAACTACGATTTTTAGCACAAAATTAGCATAAGACAAATGAATTGTTTCCAACCAATGTTATAGAAAAAAAAATAATCCAAATTTATATTGGAAATCTGCCCGGGTTTTAGCACTTTGCCTTTCTTGTTTAGGTTCGATGTATATAAAAATAAATTAAAAAATACAAGTGATTAGAGTAGCATACAAGTTTACCAAAGATTTAGCGTTCTACCCTTCTTATCTAAATCTGTTCTGAAGGAATTCAAAACAACAGGATCGAGTTGAAAAAGACCTTTGCTTATGTTGAAGTTATTTGTAAGTTGGATAATGGCAGACTCAAGAATATTTCTATTGACAATGTTGCTAGAGTGAAATAAAACTGAAGCATTATTCCAATCAATACAGTGGGATAACTTTGACAAATGGACAAAAAGGGCACTGGACGACTGTCCTGTTCTAACGGAATATTGATGCTGTTTTATACGTGTGTGCAAATCCTTTCCGTCTGACCTATGTCTGACCTATAACATTGGTTGGAAACAATTCATTTGATCTTGTGCTAATCTTGTGCTAAAAATCGTAGTTTTTCCTTACAAATTTGTATGCTCCTCCCACAATCCTTTAATGTTTAATAATTTTTTAATTTTTGTTTTTATCTCTCCGTTTATTGTGTATATATATATAATATTATATATATATATATATATATATAGTAGTTTTTTTTCTGTAACCTATATATAGACTAACCCTTTGTGTACTTCAGTGTTCCTGAGGATGTCATTAGACGAAAGCGCTTGAGCACCATTCTGTGTTTCCTTTCCTTCGTGGTTTTATTCATCATAAATATTTTTCACGTGTTACTTTCGTGAAATTAATATATATATATATATATATATATATATATATATATATATATACAGGGCGTCCCAAAAAAATGTATACACACTTTAAATAATTATAAAGGCAGTGTTTATTAAAATACATTTCATTTTCAAAATGTAATAGAATCTACAGACATTATTTAATTGTTTTGTCAACGTCTGTTTTCAAACTGACGTCCGTTCTGGTCCAGGCACTGCTGATAACGCGAAGCAATGGAATCGCAAACATCACGAAACATTTCGTTTGGTATTTGTGTGCATTCTCGTTCAATGGCTGCTCTCAATTCAGCGACTGTTGCAGGTTTTATAGCGTAGACTTTGTCTTTTAAGTATCCCCATAAAAAAAAGTCTAGTGGTGTGAGGTCTGGTGAACGCGGAGGGTATTCTACGAAACCCCTTCGTCCAATCCACATCCACATCGTGCCAAGTACCACTCGCAATACTCCACTCTTCGGTCCGGATCATCTTCATTAATAGCATGGACTAATCTTGGAATGTAACTTTTCCATTGACAGCGCTTCAAAATGCGTTGGACAGACGATTCTGAAATTCCTACCTCACGACTCGCTTGCCGCACAGATTTTCTTGGACTTTGGTGATACGTTTCCAGTACTCTTTCTTGCTTTGTGGGGCTTGTCGATGTCCGTGGTCTTCCGGAACGCTTCTTGTGGACATTCTGAACAGTTCCATCGGCTTCAAACTTATCTCTAATTCGAGTGATGGTAAGTCGCGTTGGTGGATCTGTTTGAAACTCCTTCCTAAACTGTCTTTGCACTTCAACTGCGTTTTCACACTTCCAGTAGCATTTTAGAATGAATTTCCTTTGTTCAAAGCTTAGTCTGACTGCCATTATTAATTCTAATGGGTTTAACTTGGAAAGAAAGAAACATCAATTGAGCTATCAGCTGTTAAAGTGTGTATACATTTTTTTGGGACGCCCTGTATATATATATATATATATATATATATATATATATATATATATATATATATATATATCCAAAGCGGTTCTGAAGTCATGATCTGATCGGCTTTGTTCTACCAAGCTCGTGACGTAACAAACATGTAAATTTGAGCTTGCGATCGCACTTGATGGAATCCGAAGAGAAATTGCTGATACTGTATTTGCATTTCTTAAACATTCTGTTTTAAAAGTACCCAAATACAGTAATGGAATTTCAATTAAATACCTCAATGACTCGGAGCTTATTTGGCACCACTTTGAGTTAAAATAACACGGTTGTTTTTAGGTTGTAAAGTTACCATTGTTTTTATTAAATAAAAATTAATAAAACACGGTGAAAGGATTAAATTATCGCAAAATAAAAGGATTTGATCCCAGCATTTACGAAAGTGATGATGATGATGATGATGATGATATTTTGAGCAAAATTCCCAGCTTTAACTTTCATTCGATTTCCATGTTGTTGATTGGTCTCGCTTTGTACATTCTAAACCAATTAAGGTTCGTACTTGGCTAGACATTTCGTAACAAACATACTAAATTTTTTAAGATGTTTAGTATAATAAACTAAGGGTTCATGCTTAGTATGATGCGAAGAATTTAAAGTACATATTAACTTATCTTTAGTATGCAGAGTGAAACTCTTTCTTACACTCCTTCCCTTCAAGGAGATAATCATCATTTATATGCTGATAATCCTATTCTCTCTTTTAAGTTCTTTCCGAGGTCCTCCTTAACGTACTCCCATCCATGAACAGTAAAAAATAATGCTTTTTTACAGTAACTTTATTTGCAGAAACAGTAACAATAAAAACAATGTTGGTTCAAATTGCAAAAACAAGTCTTATATTGTGTAAAGATTATAATGATGGACAGGTATTTAATATACCTTCACTGTTTATTAATAATAAAATAATGAATGTGGAATACATTTGTTTTTTAATAGTTAAAGTTGATAGAGAGTGGCTTTATTCAAGCTTAGCTCGATCGGAACATCTTCCGTGATGAACGAAGTAAAGATCTTTGAAAGAGAAAAATCAACTAGTTATTTCCAGCTAAAAATTAGTAAACAAAAATATATTATTATTATAATAATAAATAATAATAATAATAATTAGTGATGTGGCTAGGCTGGCCAACTTTGCCTGGGAACCACTTCTATTCACGTCCACTGGTCTAGAGGCCAAAAATAAATAAATAAATAAATAAATAAATAAATAAATAAATAAAATAAATAAATAAAATATTCAAAATATAATCCAAGAAAATGTATATCAAATCATTCGAGACAGAGACGGTCAAAAGTGCCTCACAGGCCGGATACGGCCCGCGAGTTGCTCACCCCTATTCTAAATCACGTTCTCTCCGAATAAATTAAAAGTAGTTTAGAAACAAAAGTGCAGTAATTGCTCGTTGATTAGAACTAAAATTAATCCCGTACCTCGGTTGCTTCTTCTTGCGCATTCCAAATCCTGAATATTGAGGTACGTAATTCCATCAGATCCGCAAACTTGCTTTGGAACCAGAGAACTTGGACAAAAAACATTGTCCGTTCTATGGTCATCGTGATGATGAGGAAGTCCAAATGAAACTTTAAAAATAAAACAACGATTATTATTCCCTTAATAATAATAATAATAATAATAATAATAATAATAATAATAATAATAATTTACTAAATCCTAAACACAGAAAAAGTACACGCACTTTACAGCCACCAAATTGCTTAACTGTTTATCCAAATGGTCAATCCGGTTTACGTCGTGGCCAATGACGTAAGACCGCTTCCCGTCGATCAATGAAGTTAACCCGAGTGTGTTGGCTCTTTTTTTTCAGACCCCGTATGGGCTAAAACGAGTCCGAGTAAATTTTTACCCCGCGCCACCACTATCGGGTTAAGCGACATTAGGTCTGGAGAGTAATTAGATGGGAGACCTTCATCCGCGTCCAGACTATGTAGCGAACAGTGGTTCCGACGCCAGATAAAGCCGTAGGTCCCCTCCGTCATATAAAGGAGGTTAAACAAACCCGAAAACTAATAAAGGTCAATCCAACCATTTAAATTTGTAACCAGTAACGAGCATGTTTGATTGAATGACCCATTTGGGTTGGGTGGTAAATATCTAACCGTGGTTGTTGAGAGAAACTATTTAGAACGAAACATTTTCAAAAAGGAGAAACCTCTCTAAAATGAGAGAAAAACTCACCACTCAAAATGGCCGCCATCCCCAACGTCACAACGAAAAGGAACCTCATTTTTTATTCGGTAATTGATATCTAGAAATGAATAGAAAAACAATGTCAATATATGTATATATATTAAAAACCTTTGGTTAGCTTCCGCCCGAATTGTTCATTCTGACGAAGGTCAAGTTTTTCACTCCACCTTAGACCTACAGTTTAACGTGGAATCCGAACCACGCCCCACTAGCAACCCAGCGTCTTAACCACTAGGCCACCCAGGGTACCCATTTATCTACCAACCACTTTCTTTATTGTGTGGAAGGATGAACAGCTGGGTTTTGCTGCGCGCCGGCTGCAGTCAGGTCTCGAACCCGGGGCCGATGGATTCGTAGTCAGCGACGCTAACCACTACACCACTGAGGCGCTTATATATATATATATATATATATATATATGTGTGTGTGTGTGTGTGTGTGTGTGTGTGTAGAGGAAACTGGGTATAATTGATGTTGAGTGGGTGATAATTCATCAATGTAGTTGGGTAATTTTTAGTGATGTACAGATTCCAAAATTTATCTGATGCCGATACAGATGCCGATTCTTTGCCTATATTTAAAAAAAAATCAATTCCCTTCATAAATTTTACCAATCTAATGTGCCGATATCGATTAATCGATACACCACTAGTAATTTTTTTTTTTTTTTTAGAACACCTTTGGTATCTCGGAATATTAAAAAAATTATGAAAAATCTGAAACAATTTTATTGCTGGAATAAAGATAGATTGGTCCTGATTAGGTTATGTTAGTTAAGCTTGGTTAGGTTAAGTTAGTAAGGTAATCGCTAATTTAGCCTAACAGAAGCCACCCTTCGACTCCCTCCCCTTTACGTTCGCATATTCCCTTCGAATGTTTACTTTTAGTTGTTGTTGTTGTTGTTTAGCCGATCAGCCCACCCTGATCGAGCAAGCCGGCGACACGCAAGTAACCGATCGCCCTCTCCGGAGTGGACCAGAGGTTCAGCGCACAAATGATGATGTGTTGTGTTCTATGTTATGCTAGAGTGGTACAGTCTGTCATAATGTGTTCAATTGTTTGTGGTGTGTCCTGGCACAGGTGGCAGGTGTCGTCTGTGGAGTTGTCTAGTCTGTGTTTATATGTCTGTAAGTTGGGGTGATGTCCACATCGGAATCGTGCTAAGTTAGCTCGATCCGATCTGCTCAGGCTGATCTCTGACCTGTTAATGGGTGGCGGCTTCGCACCTAGGACCGCATTCGGACCGAGTCGTGTCAGTGCTTTGTGGGTTAGGTGTGTGTATATGTGTTTTCTGTACTGTGTGATGTCTGTGGGGTGTGGTATGAAATGGAGTATTTGGTTATAATGTCTCTCTGGTGTTACCTTAATGGTGCGAGGTGTTGGTACATGATTGTACATGTAGTGGCAAGGGTGTTGTGGGTTAGTTGTTGCTACTGCCATGAATTGTGTTCCCCTCATGTCTAAATGTCCCCTAACTTTCAGTATTTTTGTTTGTGTGTGCAGGTGTTCTGTTGGTGTTGTTGGAGTGCATCCTGTAATGATACGAAGTGCGTTGTTTTGTATTGTCTGTAAGGTGTTTGTGTGTGTTTGAGATAATGGGTGCCCAGCATGGGCTAGCATAGTCCATAACTGAGCGAATATATTGTTTGTATACGAATGCTGTTGTTTCCTGTTGGTGTCCAAAGTTTGTGCCTGTTAGTACCCGAAGCGTGTTAAGTCTTGACGTACATTTGTTTTTAATGTCCTGAATGTGGTTTGCAAAAAATAATGTGTTGTATGTGACCCCAAGTATTTTCGTCCTGTGAGTGTGTGGAACGTTGGTGGTGTTTCGTGTAAGCTGTGGAGTTATCTGGTGTTCTTTGGTGTTGCTTGTAAGCAAGGTGATGGTTGATTTTGTGGGCGCTACTTTGAGTCTATTGTGTGTGAGCCAGTCTTGTATACTGTTTATGTATGTTTGTAGGTTATTTGTAGCGGTGTACATGTTGTTGTGGATGGATGTTAGAGTGATGTCATCTGCATATGATGATAAGGTAAGCTTGTTATCTATGGGTGTTGGAATGTCATGCATGTATAAGTTGAACAGTGTTGGTGAGAGAACAGAGCCTTGAGGGACCCCGTTCGGAAAAAGCTTGTTTTTGGATGACTTGCCATTAAATGTGACGTGTGAGTATCTTCCTGAAAGATAGTTGCTCAGCCACCTTTTGGTGTTATTGTGCATGTTTGTGTTGAGTATTTTGTTTTTGAGAGGGAAGCGTGGGATAGATTCAAATGCTTTACTAATGTTATTGTTGCTAATAGTGTACGTTGAGCTGGTCGTCTGGAGTTGATGCCATCCATGATGTGCTGCGTGAGGTTAGTGAGTAATGTCGTGGTTGAGTGGTGAGGTCTGAATCCATGTTGAGTAGGCGATAGTGGTATGTGTGGGTTGGTGATTTGTAAGATTAGTCTTTCTGTTACTTTGGAAGGTGTGCATAGTAAAGTAATGGGTCTATAGGAAGCTGGTTCTGTTGGATTTTTGTTTGGTTTGAGTAGTGTAATAATTTTACCTTGTTTCCATATGTCAGGAATAGTACAGTGTTGGTATGAATACGTGCTGATATTTGTGAGAGCTAGTATTTCCTGTGGGCCCAAGTGTTTAAGGTGTATGGTAGATATGTTGTCTGGTCCAGTAACCTTCGAATTCTTAATGTTTTTGATGATCTTGGTGGTCTGGTCTGTATTGAAGGGTGTAATGGTCGTGTCGAGTCTGTAGGTTTTCTTGTGTTCGGCTGTTTGTCTGTGCGTGTTTCTAGTTGTTGTCTCTGTTTAAGTGACTTATCTTTGCGTAGTGATTAACTAGAATGTTAGCTTGTTGTGTATACGTTGGGATATTATTTTGGCTGCGACAGACAGCCGCGTGTGAGATGTAAATGCCGCTGTTAGAGTGGGTAATGTTGTTTATAGTCTTGTATGGCCTAGATGTATCTGTGGAGTGGTTTAGTGTTGTTATGAATTCCCTAAATGTTTATGTTTGTTTTTCTTTGAGTTTGTTGTTTATTTCTGTGTTGAGTCGTTTATCTGCTGTTTTATGGCTACTGTGTGTGGTGTTTGAGGGTTATGTTTGAGGTTGTTACGTTGCCTTATGAGGTGGGCTATTTCTCTAGTGTAATTTGGGTTGTATTTCCTAATGTTGCCCTTGGGTATGTATTTGTTTGTATTATTGATGATCTGATTAAATGTCTTGAGTGTTGTATTGATGTTTTTGATGGGTGTGCTGTTTAATGTGGTGAATTGTTCCTCAGTCTGTATTTTGAAATGTTCCCAATCAACTTTCTTGTAATTTCTGTAAGTGTGCCTAAGGCTGTTGGGGCAGAGTGTAGAACGTGTTATAATGATGATGGGAAGGTGGTCTGACGACAGTTGTTTTTCTGTTCTCCAGTGTGTATGTGTTGCTAGTGAGGGGGAACAGAACGTTGTCTGGGGAGGAGTTTCAGTATCCTGCTTCATGTGGTATGTGTGTATGTTCTTCTGTATTGTTAAGAATGAAGAGGCTGTTTAGTTGTGTGGCTATGTTGGCGCCTCTGGTGCTGCTTTGGTTGTGCAGGTACCAACTAATGTCTTTAGCGTTGAAGTCTCCTCCTAAGATGACATTAGTGAGATAGGCCAGATTGTGTAACTGTGGATTGTAATTGGCTGGCACCTGAGGTGAACTATCTGGTGGGATGTAAATGTTGATTAGTGTGGTGGTGTGTTTTGCGCATGTTTTAATGATAACTGCCTGTATTTCTATCGTGTTATCTGCTTGGATTGTGTTTGTAATGTTTTGGGTGGCATCAATATAGCTAATGCTTTTACGTATGTAAGTGATGAGTCCACCCCCGTGACCCCCAGTACGATCTTGACGGGTCGCCGTAAAGTCAGGGATGGTGGGTGTTTTGTGTGTGCGTTTTAGTTTTGTTTCTTGTATAAGTGCTGTGTGAATGTTTTGTTTGTGTACGAATTCCCTAAGCTGCATGATTTTGTTTGTGAGGCTATCTACGTTGTACTGTAATATGTTAATATTATGTTTCTGTACGTGTCTCATGGTGCTATTGTGTCTATGTCTTTGTGTATGGTGACATGTGTAAGTTGTAGTGGGGCCTGGTCCTGGACAAAGGTGGGCAGTTGCGCCGCAACTTGCGGCGCAACATTTTTGGTTGCGCTTGCGCCGCAACTTTTTGAAAAGGGTTGCGCTTGCGCGTGCGGCGCAACTATTTCAGCAGAGTTGCGGTTGCGGCTGCGGCGCTACAAAAATCGTTGCGCGTGCCCACCACTGGGTCTGGATTAGTCTTACTGTCGCCGGAGAGTAAGAGTAGTCTGGGGGGCACGCAATTGCTCCTCGTAAATGAAAAAAATAGCACGCGATGAATAGGTCCGGCCCCGGGAGCCGATCGGCACTCTGACCGTGCCACGCAACAGGCCGTCGACTGCCAGTCTGACCAACCGTAGACAACCCGCTGCACGGAGATTTAAGGAAGTTTGGCCACCAGCTCGTTGATGTTTCGGTTTGACATCGCCTCCTCTTCGCGTTGACGTGTCTCGCGCTGGAGGATACAGCCACTGTTAGAAGCTTCCTCGTCAGTTGCTAACACTTTTTCCACGTCGTTCTAGCTAACTGTTCAAAGGTTTTTTATAAACAAATCTCAGTTTTCCGCTCAAAACGGCTCTTTCTAATTTTAAAATTGATTATTCAAGGTAGGAAGATGTTGACTTCTATTTTGCGGCAACAGTTGATGATATTTGTGTTACTTTATTGATTAATGAAAATGATTAGGCTCTTCAAGTTATAAAAGATTTCTTTCGTAATAATTGATAAATACGAAACACAAAACGTATATGCAAACAGAATGATGATGCTTAGACTACTCAAGTTGATGAAGTTTTCTTTCTCATATATTGTATCTACGTAATACTGTAAGTATATTTCAAGTTTCTGCATAAATAAACTTGTTTCACAGAAAACAAAGACGTCCCATGTGTTGCTTTGTATTTGCTGTAGTTCTTCCAAATCTGTAATCTGCAATAGCAATTAATTAATTAACTTTTAGTTGTTTTTAGTTGTTCAGTAATTGTTTTTCGTCATTTGTAAACCAAAATTCACAATAGTGTATATATATATATATATATATATTAGTGATGTAGGTCACATCCGCATCCGCATAACATCCGCACATTTTCTCGCATCCGCATTCGCGTTCGCATCCGCACTTTGGACTGCGGATGTCGTGCGGATGTGGACCGTTGAGATAAAACGTCATTAATAAGCGGAAATTATCAAATTCTACTATATTAATAGAACTAGTTCATTGTGCGCAAAAGTGATGCAAGCGACAAGACGAGAGGCTGTTCTTGTATGAAGTTACTCTCTTGCAACCTACTTAGATCCACGTTACAAAGCTAAGTTATTTTCACCTAGTACATTAGAACGAGTTAAATCATCACTTGGCAAAGCAGTTGAAGAGCTTCAATCTCTTGAATCTGTCGCTTCGCCACACACCAAAAGAATAAAAGTTTCAGTGACAGAACCAACACCTTCAACAAGCAAATCTATCACAGAATCTGTCTCTCAGTTTCTTGAGTCAAGCAGCAATGACGAAACCTACGCGATGTCAAAAGATGTAGTAAAAATGATCGAGAGCTATCACCAAGAAAAACGCCTGGCTGCATGTGACAATCCTATTAGTTGGTGGAAAAATACGCAGAATATCTATCCATACTTGAGTAAACTTGCAAGGAAACATTTAGCCTGTCCTCCAACAAACGTACCAAGCGAGAGATTATTTAGCAGTGCTGGATTAATATATGATGAAAAGAGAAACAGACTGGCAGCAGAAAAGGCAGAAAAATTAATGTTCCTTAAGCATAACCTTCCTATAATTAAGTTTGAACATTAAACGATGAACATCTTAGTTTACTTTATTTTAATTACTCATTTATAAATATGCCTAATAAAACTTTAAACTTAATATAAATAGTTATCAAGCTAATTAAAGATCTCTTTCTATAAGGGTGGAGGAGGTTGGGGAAAGAGGTCGGTGGGGTGCATTTGAGTTGGGTTCACGTCCCGCATCCTGGTAACACAATTATGGTTTCTAATTGTGGCTGAAACTCAACAAAATATAACGAATTTATTTGCAGACGAATTCACTAATTGATTTTTATATTAGTTAGATGCTTGATATTATTTTATATGTTCAGAGAAAAGTACAGCAATTATTGTACAATTAATCAATTATACTACATTATAGCTACAGCTCTCTCTATATAATAACTTATTATATACGTTAAACACAACAAATCTCGAATATATCCTAAAAAATAACGAAAATGTAGACATCCGCATCCGCATCCGCGGATGTTGAAATCAAACATCCTCAAACGCATCCGCATCCGCGGATGTGAAAAAAATGACATCCGCTACATCACTAATATATATATATATATATATATATATATATATATATATATATTATATACTGTTATTACAAAAAGAAAAGAAAACATTCGGAAGGAGGAGTATGCCAACGTCTCTACTTCAGAATGTTACAGAAATCCCGTTATAGTGGTTCACGGCCTCAACTTCGAACATAACTCACTTCAATAAATATGTTACACGAGGCATGACTTCTTGTTCACTATATATATACACACACTGGGTGGGTCTGTAAAACCCCCTGTAAACTAAAGCTTTCAAGTTTTAATTTATATGACCCCCCCATACACCCCTGTATTTCGCGCACACACACACACACACACACACAAACATATATATATATAGCATATTTTGTTTAAAAGCGTTGCGAGATCAAGATTAGAACTGAAAGTAATCTTACCTTCTACAAGACTGTTCATCCACGCACTGACACGAAAGTGGTCAACCCTTTCTTTAAATACAACGGTAAAATAAAAAGTTTGAATACTGTATTTGTAATTCAGCTTTATGTAGTGACGTCACGCAGGGTAAAAATTCAGATTTGGGAATTTCAATGCAGAAATTTAGTGTTTTCTTATGGTATTATTTTGACATCTTATATATATATATATATATATATATATATATATATATATATATATATAAATTTGAAACTTTGTTTTGAAAGACTTTTCAAGGATTTTTCGCAGTAAGAAAAAATAAAGTAACTCCAAATATAGGGGACATTTTACCCCCAACGAGTAAAACCCTCCTATTTTAGGTAAAAATACCTTTAGCGATTTTCATATACAAAGGGTTGAGGACAGTAAAAAGACACTAGTGGTGCACCGATTAATCAGAATCAGTATCGGCACCGGCAGAATCGGTCAGTTTTGGGCATTGTCATCGGCCAAATTTAACCAATTCTCTCACCGATTCTTTGAAATTTTGAACTCATTACAGAAAATTTATATTTATAGAAAATTGAACAGACAAAAAAAAAACAAAAATTTTTATACTCATTTCAAAATGTAACTGTATAAAATACATTTTCCACTGGCTTAAAGGCAAAGCTTAATAAGTTAAATTACCCATAAATTTACACACTAACTAATTAACATCTAACAGTGGACCAGCCAAAATTCAAAAATCGACTTTGAACGGCTGTTTTTTTTAATAGCTAGCACCCATGCTAAATCAATGTATCTGTGGGTGAGGGATAAAATGCAGGTGGATGCCACTCTCACTTTTGACTTTGAAGGTCATTTTCGAGGTCAAACTGTGCAAAAAATGATATTTTCTAATTTTAATTTTTAAAAAATATTCTGAGCCAATTGGTTTGACCAAATGTTTCATTTTTCCACACTTAGTGATAAAGAAGTGAGGGGTCGCGCGTCTTAAGATACCTAAGCGCCACCACAGGCGAAAACGTGTTTTTGATGGATATCATTATTTTTACCCTTCCTTTATCGCGTGGTTTGGGTTATAATGACCTTACGACACTAGAAGTATGGTTGAAAACCTTATGAAGCTAACTAATTTTTTCACCTCTATCGCCAGCCAAAAGTTCACCCAAAGTTTGGCATAAGAAAATAAAAAAATTAAAAAAAACTATATATAAAATATAAAAATCTATTCCAAAAACTCATGAACATCTTCATTAGCATACTTAGAACTCTAATTTAGCCAAAAATGAACGTTCTAGCTCAATTAATAACAGAGATACTATTGCCAGAATATTGCTGAACTTGGAGGCGATTTCTGGCGAATTTTAATTTTGGCGCTTAGGTACCTTAAGACGCGGGACCCCTCAAGTATGACGACACGCTTATTCCATCCGAATTACCAATTCAAGGTCAAATTCAAGTTAATCACGACCGAAATTGTGCTAAAAAAGTGATTTTTTTATTTTAATTGGCGAAAAAAAACATTGAGCAAGTCTGTTTGTCAAAACAATTTATTTTAACATGATCAGTGCCTAATAAGTTTGATGGCATGAATTAAGTATTCACAGTAACAGAATTATCACAACTAAATCACAAAGCAGTAAATATAGCCCCATAACTATACAGTTTACACACTAGTAACATCTACAAGTTCATGTTTCTTGATGAACAGCACCGAAATGCTGCACTGACAGTCACAATTGTGTGGATTGCAATCACTTAAGAACAGAGTTATTAGTTCCTTGCAGCACGTTCCAGTTTCTTTCGATTTCAGCCCGGAAGAGAGACATAGATTTACTGTCCAGCTGGGTTACAGCAACCGCTGTCTTCACAACCACAAGCTGTCGTACACTTCATCCCTTTCCTGAAGCAGTTGCATCTAGCTGTCTTGCACTTTTTCTTGCAACCACAAGCAACAAGCTCCAGGCAGGCTTCAGGGATTGGAGGAAGTCTTGTTAACACTGGTAGGAGGCTCCCATCTTCCAACTTACAGCTGAGGTGTCCACCGGATCTTCAACATCTACGTGCTCTTTGTCAGCCTGGAGCCATATTTTGGCCTGATAGTTTGCCCGCTTGGCGTGGAGCTCCAGGACATCCTTTGTCGGTGGGAGCATTTTCAGAGTCTTCTTGGCCTTCCCAAAAAGGTGAACACTGGCGTCATCAACTGTGTGTTGTTCCGGGGTGCCATACAAATGACACACAAACTTCTCAACATCTGCGATATCCCCATCTCGACCATTGGCTTGCAGCAGGAGTGGGTGGTCACTGAACACCTTCCAACACGTCTTTTTTCCATGACCACTGAAGGACGAGACTGTCACACCCGGTCAAAGCATGGAAGCTGACCATGTTGTCCCTGACTGGGGGCGACAAACTTTTGAATATATCATGCACGGGGTAGCATTTTCGGTTCTTGGCCGTTCCGCACAGCATCCACACTTCAGCGATTGGTGTAAACGAAGTGAATCAGCAGCACCATTACATCAGTATCTCTGCACACTACCAGTAATCGTTCATAGCCCTGGGACGCTGCATCACACGAGTGAAGGATGAGCCTGGTGTCCGCCTCTTCATGGTTGCTATGCAGTGGAACGTCATGTCGCCTGGTTGACCGTAGTACTTCAGTGGGTGCCTGCTATTAACAAAAAACGCCGTTAAGTTTTTCTAGAGGACTTTTCAATTTTTTGCCGGCCCACTATAAATATTATAAACTATTATAAGCTCCCACTCTGTAATAATAATTCTATATTAAGTTTTACTTTATAACTTTTATATTAAAGAATCTTATTATGTTTACTTTATTTTAAGTATTTTAATAATTTTATAAACTCAAATTATATATCCATTTTTTTTTATTCAAACTGGCCACCAGGGACTTGAAATTTTAGTGAAAAATTATTGTTGCTGACATTGTTGAGAGAAAGAAAATACCTTAATTAAACAAAAGCTTAATTAAACAAAAGGAAAACCAATTATAGAAGGTCTACTTTAAATATTGGTACTTAATTTATGAAACAAAAATAAAATTATTTTATCATTTTACTGAGTAATAAAACTATTTATCATCATTTTAGCTAAGGTATATGAGTAGCCCTGTATCCAGAATTTCAAGAGGTGGTGGTTGGGTTGGGGGGGGAGGGGGTGTCGAAATTGTAGAAAGGCGGACCTTTTGGTGCAACGACCTAGTCACTGCGGAGGGGGTTTAAAGTAATTAAGTTTAGAGTAGTTTAGAATAGTTTAGAGTAGTTTTAAAAAAAAATGCGAGTGCTTATTTACTAAATGATGTTATATATTATAATATCACATCATAAGTTATAACTATGGTTATAAAAGTGGACCTTTCCTGTCAAAGGGACGGTCGTTCGACCCCCTCCCCCCCCCGCACCTGGCTACGAGCGGAACATTTGAAAGGTTGAAAGGTACTAGCTTTTTTTTAACGGTTGGTAGACTGGTTTTTAAGAGTCTATTACAGTTCATTCACCTTTGGTGTCCTTTGTTGAAAGAAGAAAGTTTTTTTAAGGTACATTACACACACACACACACACACACACACACACACGTATATATATATATATATATATATATATATATATATATATAGTGGCGGTTCCTCAATATGGGCAGCCGCACAGGGCGGCATTTGTGGAGGGGCGGCATGAGCGCCTGCAAAAAAAATAAAAATAAAAATAAGAATAAATAAATAAAGAAATAAATAAAAATAGTTTATTTATGGCAATTGTGCAATTTAATTTGTATTTTTCCTGTTCATAGTATCATAATTACATTCTCTTAAGTGAGTTATTCTATTTACGTGATGAAGGATTTGTAAAATTCAGAAATTTGAGTCTGTTTTGGTTCTGAAGTTCCAACAATTAGTCCAATAAAAAGTTATTTTGTGAAAGTTATGTCTGTCCTTTATTTTGGGGGATTCGAATGTGTGTGTGTTGGCGAACAGGGGGGGGGGGCGCTGAAGGTGAGGTTCGCCCAGGGCGTCATGTAAGCTAGGACCGCCACTGTATATATATATATATATATATATATACTGCCCGCGTTGAAAGGTAATAAAAACGTAAAATATGGGATGCAAAACAATTAAGAGAAAGAAACCTTCCACGCCCCCTTTTTGCATGTTGTTAGGGAGGGATATAGAGTCTGCAAGATGTTGTGTAACCCTTAATTTGGTCGAGGCTACGCTATATTTTCGTGAGAACTTACTCCAACTGCCCCACACCTGTGGTGGGGGGAAAAGGAGGTGGACGTGAACCCGCATGTTCTATTAACATTACGGTGTATACAAAGTGTCCCAGAAGTTCTGCCCCTACGACTGATATGTATATTATGGGGCTTGGTTTCTGGGACACCGTGTAAATAGTATTGTAATATAAATAAATACATATATTCCTGGATAACGGCATGAATAATGTTAATACTGAGTGGTAAGTTATGTTGGTATTTACAGGGCATAAAACAGGTTTCAGAGAATGAGAAAGATTTACAAGAACTGTACAATGTGGTTTAAAAGGTCATGATCGAACTGGTTTTGTTCTAACCTAGCTCGCAACGTAGCCAACCTATAAGTTTAAACCTATCGACGGAAATTACTCATATCTAAGTACTGCATTTCTTAAAAACAAAAATAGCAAAATAATTAATGTATTTCACCAGATTCAGATTTTTTGGACCACTCTGTAGAGTCGCATTTTTATTTAATTTATTTTGGCGACATGCCGGATTCTAAATTAATATTTAAAGATTTAATTGTAAATTTGTTTAAGTTCCCCATTAATGCATCATTTTCTCTTACTTTTTTATTTCAAAATGGCAGACATGTTTTAGTGTAAAACCAAATTAATTTAATTATTTTAAGTAAAATTTGAAATCTTAATTTAAGGAATTTTTATCGCTTTAAAAGTAATTTACTTCAGGGTAGAAACAAATGGAATAGATTTTTTTTTTAGGAGATTTCATTTATTTTATGAATTTCTGTCAAACTGTTTCAAATGTCATTCTCTCTAACCCCGATTACTAAAGACTACGTAGGTGACAGGCCTACGATAATCATTCATTATCATCATTATAATAAATGGGTAAAAACCAAGTAAAAAAGTAGTAGGGCCCATACTTTATTTATAATAAAATTTTTAGTTATAATAAACCTATTATTTACATAATTTCATTCTTTATGTAAAGTTAATTATTCCTTTTATAGAAGAATTATTAATCAATACTTCGTTGAACTCTGCAATTTATGTTTTGCTGTTTATGAGTGGAGAATCGACCGCTCTATCCTGCCGCTTCATGTCACCGCTCGCTCTCTCTCTCTCTCCTCTCTCCACCTTTGTGTTGTTGTTGGGAAGAAGGCGAACGTCCATAGATCCCTTTTTAAATTACCCAAGTGCCTCTGTTAGCTTTGTGCTTTACAGGTTTACTGATTGATACATGGTGTTTTGGCGGATACAATGTTATCTGTTGTTTTGGTGCCAGTACTAAAAGATTAAAAGGGTAAATAAAACCAACAGTAAAGATAACTATAGGCCAATAGCATTGGCCAGTATTATGTCGAAGGTGTTTGAATATATACTCATTAATAGACTTGAATGTTACCTGTATACTAGTGATAACCAATTTGGTTTCAAAAAGAAAAACAGTACTGATATGTGTGTGTATGCCTTGAAGGAAGTGGTCTGTAAATGTTATTTTTTATTTTTTTTTTATTGGGTTCAGAATCCCAGCTGAGGCGTGAACGGCCAAGCTCTGAAGGGCCAGTTTAACCTACAGCCCAAGTTAAGCTAGACTAAACACTTACGGACTTGGAGGTCCTATTAGGTCCTACCTCAGGCCCAGGCGCGGACTGGCTCAAAAATTTCCACCGGCCAGGTGTCACTGAGAGGGCCTCCAAAAAGCTTCAGTAAATTCTGCCCCCAAAAAAGTGTTTATGGATGTTTTAAAAATCTGATAATTTTGTCATGACCTGTAAATCCGCGAGTTTTTAATATAATTTTGAACTCAACCAAAATCAAATCTAATTAATACGCAGTCAGGGAATGACGAAGTGTACTTCTGAATACACGAAAAGCCTTGGAATCATTTTTCTTTTTCCTTGTGGGTTTGCATTTTATATATATATATATATATATATATATATATATACACAGGGTGTTTGAAAACTTTCTGTACAAATTGTAATGTGGGATAGGCAACACCAAGACAAACCCTTTTCGTCTATAAATGTATGTCCGCTGACGTCACCATTCGGCGCGAGAGGACGCCGCTGCAATTGGCTAAAAGGTGAAGTGGGCTAGACTCGCGCTTGCCGCGGGCATTCTTAAATCGGACGTAGTACGCGTAACATGGAGCGCTTCACGACTGCTGAGATGGCTGACATGCATATGGTGTATGGGGCTGCCAATGGAAACGGAGGAGCTGCTGTGAGGTTGTACCGACAGCGCTTCCCCAAACAGACGTGTGCCAAACCACCAAACGTTTGCGCATTTGCATCGGCGACTGCGAGAAACTGGAACATTCCATGCAAACATGCATGACACTGGTCGGGAGAGAAACGTGCGCACTCCTGACATGGAAGAAGAAATCCTACGGCGATTTGAGGACAATCCAAGCGCAAGCAGCGCGAGTGTTGCACGTATCCTCGGTGTGAACCACGACCTGGTCTGGAGAGTGTTGCACGAGCAGCAGTTACATCCGTTTCATCGTCAGAGAGTCCAGGCATTACAACCTCGGGATTACCCTCTTCGTGTGGAATTCGCACGCTGGTTTCTGCAGCAGACAGCAGTGCAGCCTAATTTTCCGGCTTATGTGCTGTTCTCAGATGAGGCCTGTTTCACGCGTGAGGGTGTGTTTAACATGCACAATTCTCACGTGTGGGCGCACGCAAATCCACATGCTACACGGGTTTGTAATGCCTGGACTCTCTGACGATGAAACGGATGTAACTGCTGCTCGTGCAACACTCTCCAGACCAGGTCGTGGTTCACACCGAGAATACGTGCAACACCTCGCGTGCTTGCGCTTGGATTGTCCTCAAATCGCCGTAGGATTTCTTCCTCCATGTCAGGAGTGCGCACGTTTCTCTCCCGACCAGTGTCATGCATGTTTGCATGGAATGTTCCAGTTTCTCGCAGTCGCCGATGCAAATGCGCAAACGTTTGGTGGTTTGACACGTCTGTTGGGAAGCGCTGTCGGTACAACCTCACAGCAGCTCTTCCGTTTCCATTGGCAGCCCCATACACCATATGCATGTCAGCCATCTCAGCAGTCGTGAAGCGCTCCATGTTACGCGTACTACGTCCGATTTAAGAATGTCCGCGGCAAACGCGAGTCTAGCCCACTTCACCTTTTAGCCAATTGCAGCGGCGCCCTCTCGCGCCGAATGGTGACGTCAGCGGACATACACTTATAGACGAAAAGGGTTTGTCTTGGTGTTGCCTATCCCCCATTACAATTTGTACAGAAAGTTTTCAAACACCCTGTATATATATATATATATATTTTTTTTTTTTCTTTTATATATATTCTTCTTTTAGTTACGCCTCTGATAATAATAATATATTTATATAAGCGCACAATATCAGTGAATAACGTTTTCAAAGGCGTTTAGAAAAAAGGTATATGAGGAAATTATTGGGGGTGTAGATTGTAGGTTTGGGTATGCAGGTTCTTGGGATCTAGGCTGAACTGGCTGGGCCCTGCTGGCCTTTATTCAGCTCCTAAGATATTTGTGTGTTAAAGCTTAAGAGTATAAAAAATTAACAATTACTTAAATAAAAATTCAGTAAATTACTCACGTTATAAAGACGAAGAGCAAAAAGTCGGCGCGCCAGCACAAATGCAACACCGCTTTAAAAATATTTACGTTATTTACTTAATTTTATTTTTCGCGCCAAAAATAGTGTCCTAGAATGCTGATTGGTTATACTAGAAATCTCAGAAATGCGTTTGGCAACATAGCGATTGTTAACATTTATTTAATTAATTTTCAACAAATAAAATATATATATTATAATAAATTTATTTAAATAAAAATTTATTTAAACGGACATAATTTTTCAACGAATAAACTAAAGTTAATGATCCTAAACAATTTATCAACGAATAAACTAAAGTTAATAATCCTAAACAATTTAAATATCAATTATTTCACTAGTATTAAAAAAAGTGGAAAATTTTTAATGCGTTTTGTCGCCAACGTACGTTGCCGTGCTGGCACTTTTTTGATCCCTGTGAACCCCCCCTCCTGAAGTCTTATATAGTAATACGTCGAATAAATTTAGGGCCCCCAACGGAAAGGGCCCACCGGCCAAGGGCCGCCGGGGCCAGTCCGCGCCTGCTTAGGCCTCAGTTGCATAAAATTAAGAAAAAACAAAAGGGGCACTATTTATGGTCTTTCTAAACTTTGCAACAACAACACAACCTTCACCATTGCACGATGCAACAATCTTGTATCTAAACAACCAAACTGAATTGCGAGAGAGCTCTCTATAAGACCACGCCCTGTAAGTGCCGCATTCAACAAACGAGTAGGAAGGACGCGCAGTGCCCCAAAAAAATGATGTCACAAGAGTGCCCAAACAATGATGCCACATGAGCCAAAAAATGCTAGCCTAAATTAAGTGACTTTTTCACTAACCTTACAATTATGAGATGGATATACTGTATGTATATACACCTTAACTTAATATATACAAGCAATGCTGCATCAATCAGCTTAGTCATCATATCGCCTTGGGACAACAATGGCTCTTCCTCTTCTAGATTTTCTAACTAAATACCAAACTCTAGATGCTAATGTATTTTTGCGTTTCCTGGATGCCTCTAAAGCATTTGATCGTGTTAATCATTACAAATTATTCATGAAACTTTTAAATCGTAATGTACCTGGTTACTTGGTCCGTATACTAATATTCTGGTATAATTAATCACCAGACAATGATTAAGATTGGGTGGGGTTAATTCAGAGCCATTCTGTGACCAATGGTGTCAGGCAGGGAAGGATACTATCCCCCTACTTATTCAATGTTTATATGGATAATCTATATGTTGTGCTGAATACCTGTAAACTAGGCTGCTATATTGGTACAATGATTGTTAACCATCTGACGTATGCAGATGATCTAGTTCTTATTTCTCCATCTGTAAGAGGGTTCAGCACACTTTTGAAGACGTGTGAAAAGTACGGGAAGGATAACTACATAAAATAACTTATAATCCTGATAAAAGTCATGTTATGATTATGAGAACTAAGGACTACAAGTATATAAAATTTCCTGAATTTCAATTGAATGGTATGGTGCTGTCAGAAGTAACCCAGACTAAGTATCTTGGCCACATACTATCGGATAGTCTTTCAGAAGCCATCGTTAGTGGACTGGTCTCGGATATATTTTATAAATCTCAAATCTGGAAGCATTGGCGTAAGCAATTGTATGTTCATTATACCCAGTGATTCACTGACCTACTTAGTCAGTGCTCCAGACAACTATCTCTTAATCTCCTATGGACCTCTTATATAATGTTTGTACCTGTTGAGTCTGAAATGAAGGGTTTGTTTGTTTGTTTATCCAAGCATTCGAGAATAATACCATATTTGTTTATTTCTTTACTCACATCAATAAGAAATGTTTTTTTCGATTGAAATTTTTTTGTTGCTTTCTGCTCAGCATTAAGTTAAAGATATTTTGCATAAATCTCTCTTATTTGGCAAGTCAGTTATTTATTACAGCTGTGTGCTCATTTGAAACTCATATGCGATCTAAGTAATACTTGATCGATCTTTCATTACATTATTTCATTATACAGTATATTACGAGTATTATTAATTATTAAGTAAATAACGCAAAATTATTTCCTTTTTTTTTATCCTGTTCTGTATGTACATATTCAAGTTACAAAGTTGGCATAATTTTCGTTTGTAGGCTGTAGGTTGTAGTGACTGAAAATATAATCGTTTCATTTTGCCAAGGGTTGGGGTGGGCGTGGGGTTTACGGGTGGAGTTTTGACCTTGAATGATAAAGTTAAGATGCTGTGTAGTGAAGGGGTTGAGTTCGTAGATTTATGGAATAATCTATTCTATACTATGAAAAGGCAGTCCTGTCCGTCTGTAGACACCATGTATTTACTATTAAGCGATTCTGAACACCTAAATAAATGCGCTTCGCTTTTTTTTAACTTTTTACTCCAGCGCGTTAAGATTTTCATTGCTGCGTTCTTTTCTATAGTTTTATTGACCGAATAATTGACTCCCCAGTAATTTGGGGGGCCGCTAATTTTAGCACCGCTAATCCCAGCACTGCTAAAGGCTATTGGAGCTGACATGAGGAGGGTAATTTTTCAACAAGATAGCCCCATAGCAACAGCATAGTGTGGAGGTGCCCTATGTTAAAACATCAAATCAAGAGGGCGAGTAAGGCTGCCGAGTGTAAGTATAAATTTTACACTGCAATTTAGTGCTTGCACCAACTATAAAAACTAAATGATTAATTAATGTTCCGACATAGTTTACTACTGAGCCTTCCAACACACACACACACACACACACAATGTGCGTCAAGAAAACGTTGATGTAAAAAGCTTAAACCCCAAAAAAGTAAATAATTTTCAATTCTTAAAATGATTTGCAAAGTAGCTAGCTACTCGTATGTATGGCATAATCTAAAAATAAAATAAAAGCAATGATAGATCACGACAACGTAAAAACCTTATGGTCGGCTCACAAAAAATTGTGTTATCAATTTCCATAATTTTATTTTCAGCTTATATGGTCAAGTTGGAAAATGTGCTGGTATTTCGAGTCAGAACATTCTACGTACTACACTGGATATTTTGCTGATGCAACGAAAGGTCCTTAGTTAAGCATTATGTATTTTAGGGTATATCCTATCTACATCTACTTCTGAAGGATCGAAATAAAGAATTTTTTTTTTTCATCATAACTTCAGTTTTTAATTTAAAAATATGTATATTCCTCATAAAACAAAGTATACAGTGTGAAATGTTATTTATATAATACGAAAATTTGCCAGAATAAAATGAGCACGCAGAAAAATTATGCTTATTTTGCCAGAAAAAAATAAATTAGTTAATTAACATCTCTCTACCTAATTTGTCAAGAAGTCTGTTAAAGTGTTATTTTATTTTTTCACTAATTTATAAAACATTAATTTTACTCACTCTTTGAAAATAAAAAAAAATTTCAGTTTATCTGGCTGCAACTAAACTAACAATTCTCTCTCTCTCTCTCTCTCTCTCTCTCTCTCTCTCTCTCTCTCTCTCTCTCTCTCTCTCTCTCTCTCTCGTGCTGTAAGACGTCTACTGAAGTTATTTCCTTTAAGATGTAAATGTAGTAGTAGTAGGTGCTGATTTGGTCTGGTTACAGAGCACTGGGTGTTGTCATTGTGAGAATGCTCGGGAGTCAAAACCTCCGAATAAGCCTACAGAAGAAGGACTATAAGGGGAGTTGGGTGGGGGTGGGGGATGGGATGTTCCCTTTTGATTGTAAATATAGTAGGAAGCGCTGGTCAGGTCTGGTATCACAGCACTGGGAGTTCTCAAATTACTTTTTTATTTTTTTTTTATTTGTGTGTTTGTAATAGATTGGAATTCTCAGGCATCAATTTTAGGGATGCTACTTGGGTTTACAGAGTAGGAATTTTAGTACTTTTTAGGCAGGTCGCGGAATATCTAACTTAACTAGCTAGAGGAAGTTTAGTACAGAGAAAGTGTACGCATTGTGTAAATGAACTCTGAAGCTATTCCATTCATTATACCTTTCCTATAAATCTTTCACCACTATTTTCTGTCTGCAGTGGCTGGCGAAGGAAGGAGAGAGCCTTGTCTGTTCTATAATTTACTATTATTACTATTATTACTATTCCTGTGTAAAACCTTTACACGTTTTCAGTACTCCTTTATTCATTACTACGAGTATTTCTAACTTTTCTACTTCTTTCTTGGACTAGCATCATGGGCGTAGCCAGGATTTTTTATTGTGTGTGTGGGGGGGGGTTTAATAGTGTCGATTAAAGGGAAAGGTTATGGGCGTCGCCGCCCGTAAAAGCACCCTCCCCGTCAGAAAGATCCGGTAGAAAAGTTAGTTTTCTCCCGGATTAATCATTCAGTTCTCAATTCGCTTCCCTTTCAGTTTTTATGACTTATTACTTTTTATGATTTTATGACCTTGTAGAATGTAGATAGATACCTTGCATTAGTTATATTTATTTCTAATTATTTATATTCGTATTTATATACGAATAGTTACAATAAATTATGTGGGATTGGGGGGGGGGCATGGCCTAGAGTGGATTTTAGGGTCTTTGTTAGTTCTCTCTCTCTCTCGTGGTTGGACAACACCGCGAAATATGAACGACTCGGTATACTGTATCACTTGCTACATAAACACCTTTCCGGGAAAGATACCCAAATTCAAACACGCCCACAATGAAAGAGTTGGCAGACACATGCACAGGACAGACGTACAATTACAGAAAACTTCCTCGCACACTTGTCCATAGGCGTACGGCACCTATGGACCTATATATATATATATATATATATGTGTGTGTGTAAAAATGAACCATAAATAATTCCCATATTCCTATATTATCTTATCCTTCATGTAATTCTTATATTCATTTATATAGTCTCTGTATCCATTGTAAGAAAAAGTATCCATTTTAAAAATTCATGTGTTATATGGTTCATGTATAATCTTATATATTTAACTTTATATAATGCCTATACTCATATGTATGTACGTGTGTGTATTCATTTTTACATAAGGACCAAAATCGCCCAACGCGAGTTTGGGATAAAATTTTGATTCACTTTCTACTTTGCTAAATAATTGGTGACCTGTTGTTTTTAAAATCTCAATCATTTTTTTAGATTTCGCTTAATAAGGAATCCTGTTAAGCTTTGCAATGTTCACATTTTGTATACACACTCTTTCGTTATAAACAATGAGATCATGTCTTGCCTAAGCATTAAAATTGTACATCTTAAACCTTAAAATTTCACTCATATGCATATTTAGTGTAAAGATGCATAGTCCGATTTCCACTTTTAGTTAACTTGGCAGATCATGATAACATCAGATCTGAAAAGTCGCGGTTTAAGATAAAAATATTGGTTTCGTCTTCAAATATTTTGTTTACTCGTTCAAGCCTTACCACAGCTAAAAAATTTACTTATTTTCAAATATTGTGCAAAATAATACAGCCTTCTTAGCATTTAATAATAATAATGTTAGCAGTTTTGGGTATATAAACCCATTCAAATTAATCCATTGGAATTCAGAAGCTAATTCAGAGGCTGAGCACTACCTGTATCTTTTAGCAGTAAATTTACAGTGAAGAAACTTTTATTGTCCCCTTCAGCCTTGCTCTCTTCAGAAAAACTTAGAAAACTTTCCGGATACGCTATAAGAAGAATCCGGAACCTTCAGCATTTAGATTGCAAATCTACCAGAGTCCTCCAAGCCACTATAGAAGAACTTGGAGAGTAACATAGAAGAAAAACCACTTCAAGACACACATCCGTTGCTTGCCTCCTAAACCAGAACCCCCGTCAATCCGAACCACCCCAGGGCCATAGACGAGGGGTTAACTATATATATATATATATATATATATATATATATATATATATAGGAAATTAGGATCATCACAGGCTCAGGCTCCCTCACTCGAACAGGCCATTAGAAGCTTTGCAAAATTAATTGTATGATTTTTCTTTTTTTATGCAACTTCTATGATGTATTGTAATCCCTACCGGTACTTAGTTAATTTTGATTAATAGGGCATAAGACTATATCAAATATTTTAATAACGTATTAGTACCTTACCTAATTATAAAAATTTCAACTTACCAAGTAATTCAATATTCATGATAAGCTTAGAAAGCAATTAACTCACGACAAGGATTAGATTAAACCTGAATCAAAAATAGCCTGTAAGTACTAATAACAAACAGCTAATAAATAAAAATATGAAATTATCTTAACTTTCTGATCTTGATCACCCCTCAGCCACCCCCCAGTCCCCTCCGGATCGTACGCCTATGCACTTGTCTGCCTTGTTAATATATCTAAGAATAGAGTAGAAAATCCCCCCCCCCCCCCCCCCACAGAAAAAATAAAAAATAAAAAAATGCATGCCATGGATTAGGTAAGGTAGAGTTGCGTTTCTGCCGACACAATTCTTTTTTCTTTTGGTTGGTTGCATGCACGTGACGGATGAGGACACTGTGTGTGTGGAAAATCTGATTTCTGTTCTTAATTCTTGTTTTCATATATGTTCGATATATACAGCGGTGCTATCTAGTGTACGATTTCTGTGTGTATAGCGTAATTGTAGAGCTAGCTTATTTATATTCCTCCTCTTTCGTGTAAAAATTTCTTGACTACTTTTCCAGGATCAAAGTATTTTTTCAACCTTTTACCGTACCTGCCTCTGGCAGGGAAAGAGCGAACGAAGGTTGGAGAGAGCTTATGGTTTTCTGTCCAGTTTTCTACTACAACGACTATTTCTAAAAAATGAACAATTTAATAACAGGAACCTCCCCGAGTGGACCGAAAGGTTCGTGAGGCTTCCTTCCTCTTGTCTCTAACTCCTTGAAACTCCTTGCAAGTAATAAATAAGAAGGAGGTGGTCTTGGGGATGTTCGGCATTTTAATTTTCGACTAACTGAAAATCAGCAACAGCGTCTCATAAAAGTCGCAGGTTATACTAGTCGAAATATTGTGGAAATGGGCGTGGTTAAAATCGATAATGGAGAGTGCAACGTTCATTTGAAAAAGTATAGTTATTCATTTACACTGCGCAAAGGTTACTCACAAATCAATGGGTCCTATCTCCTAAATAATTTTAGGTTAGTATTAAGTTGCACGGAGACCAGTTTGCATTAGGTTAGGTGGTCATTTTAGAGGCCATTCAGTATTCACGATCTTTGTAACAAATTTCGACTAAAAAACATTGGTTTCCGCGAAACTTAATATTTACCTATTTTCATTGTTCCAGAATTATTTATGCATGACGTTATAAATCTGTGTAGCTTACTGTCCAGTCGACTTTATAATTTGCATTTGTATCTGAAAGTTTGACTCAAGTTATTAACTGCGAACCGGAATTTAAAAACAAAACAGTTTTTAAATATACGTTGGAAAAATAATAACAACAAAAACACGAGAATATCCAAGTCCCCCATTAAATATATTGCTAAAACAGAAAATTAATTTTAAGGGATAACAAAAATAAATTATGAATGTATCACCAAATCAGGAAATAATAAAAATAAAGCATTCATTAAAAATTAAATTTATTTTACTTTCCTTATTAATGAAGACTCACTAAATTAATTCGTGTAAATGCCTTTGGATTTAATAATAATTATTAAAATTCGGAATAATAAATCTTTTCCTTCAAACCTCAAGTTAATAACAGTATTTTTTGTTTTTTTAACTTCAGGGAGATTTACACCTCATCTCGACGAAATAAAACAAGAGGTTAGTAATTATAATGTAAGAAAGGGTATGTTAATAATTATTATTACTATAAATAAACTTAACTTTCTTCATTATCCAAAGATTAAAGAAGCAGATGCCGAAAATATGTATTTTGTGAGTGAAATGTCTTCTAATTTAATGCATGACAGTTTATAAAATGAACTTCATTCTTGTCTTCGTTCAGACAACTGCTGGTTTACAATATCATATTTTTGTAATGTAGCAAAGATTATATATGTATATTAAGTTGTGTTATAATAAGATTGTATTTATACAGGGTGTACATAAAGTCAGGATCTATTTTTGTGAAGCACTTAGAAATTATATGGAATTCAATCATAAAATGATAAAGTGGTAACATTTATTAAATAATTAAGAGTAGGATTCGACGTGACGCCCATCAGTATCCCTGCACAGCTCAAATCGTTCCGCAGCATTTCTAAACACATTCTGGACCATTTGCGGGGTTATGTTATTTGCAGCAGTTCGTATACGTGTACGTAAGTTTTCAAGACTCGTAATCTTCGTCTGATAGACGTGCGATTTGATAAAGCCCCATGCAAAGAAATCTAAAGGGGTTAAATCTGGTGATCTCGCTGGCCAAGGTCTTTTGTTGCTTCCGCGTCCGATCCAGCGATTTGGAAAACGTCCATTTAGATAATCCTGAACAATTTTGGCATAGTGACAAGGAGCACCATCATGTTGATAGACGACGGTACTAACAATCCTATCCCCGTCGTCTATCAACATGATGGTGCTCCTTGTCACTATGCCAAAATTGTTCAGGATTATGTAAATGAACGTTTTCCAAATCGCTGGATCGGACGCGGAAGCAACAGACCTTGGCCAACGAGATCACCAGATTTAACCCCTGTAGATTTCTTTGCATGGGGCTTTATCAAATCGACGTCTATCAGACGAAGATTACGAATCTTGAAAACTTACGTACATGTATACGAACTACTGCAGATAACATAACCCCGCAAATGCTCCAGAATGTGTTTAGAAATGCTGCGGAACGATTTGAGCTGTGCAGGGATACTGATGGGCGTCACATCGAATCCTACTCTTAATTATTTAATAAATGTTACCACTTTATCATTTTATGATTGAATTCCATATAATTTCCAAGTGCTTCACAAAAATAGATCCTGACTTTATGTACACCCTGTATGTTGGGTTAAATGGCTATGCTGGCCTTATTTTTGTACTTGTGTGTTAGGTTAAGTGGCTATGGATTGTGAATGATCCGCAATAAAGACTTTTTTGTTGTTGTTTGTATGAACTTCTGTTTATAAATCTCTCTCTCTCTCTCTCTCTCTCTCTCGCTGGAGCGAGTGCAGGCGAGGGCCACAAAGTTGATCCCTTCCGTTAGGCATATGGGCTACAATCGACGGTTACGCGCCCTGAACTTGTTTTCGCTTGAAACTCGGAGGCTGCGCGGTCAACTGATCGAGGTTTTCAAGCTCTTACGAGGGTTCAACGATGTCGATTTTAGAAGTATGTTTAGTTTAAATGATAACCCAACTCGCAACAATGGTTGGAAGTTGGATTTGAAACGGTTTAGGACTAGTGTGTGTGGGAATTACGTTACGTATAAGATCTGTGACACATGGAACAGGTTACCTTCGGAAGTTGTGAACAGTTCCTCTGTGGATCAGTTCAAGAAAATGTTAGACGAAATCTTGCACACTATTTGAGTGTGTAAAGACATTTAGGACCTCAGTGTGCGGAAATTTTTTTTTCCTATAAAATAGTTAATATCTGGAACCAACTTCCCTCAGAGGTTGTTTCCAGTCAAAGTGTAAATCTGTTTAAAAATAGGCTAGACAAAGTACTGAACACACTCATAGTTTAAGATTAAAACCTCAGAAAACTCTGCAGGAGTTCGCTTGCTCGGTCTCTGTGAGCAAGCTAAATATAGAGCTATTTATATATTCTCCACTTTCCTGTAAAATTTCCTTGGCTACTTTTCCAGGGTCAAGGTATTTTCTTCAACTTTTTTCCGTACCTGCCTCTGGCAGGGAGGGAGCGGAGGGTGGGGAGAGAGCCTTCTACTTTTCTATCCAGTTTTCTACTACTGCTAGGATAGTTGAAAGACAAAATTTTCCCTTGCACCCGTTGCCATTGGTACCTCCTCGGTATGGGCCGCAAGGCCTTTTGAGGTACTTCTTTTCCTTGTAACTCCTTGTAACTCTCTCTCTCTCTCTCAGCATTCCCATACTTCCAACCACAGAGTATACTGGAGAAATTATGTTTCTCTTCTGCACATCTGTTATCACATGCGTGTCTATGATATACAATCACTGTTACTTTCACTTTCTAAAGTTTAACCTACAGACATTTATCATTAACATATTTATACCACACCTCACATGCTCACGTTACTCGTCTTTTATTAACGCAGAAACAACTTTTTTTAACATCTTCCTTTCGTGTCTTTGCCATTTCACATTATCATTTCCTTTCAACTTCGGTTCTGTACCAACGAATCTTCGTCACTTCATCTTCTTTGCATCTTTTGAATTTAGTACTTTAACATTCCACACTACCATACGAACCCGCAAAATTTTCTGAGGTCAGCGTTGGAAGGCCCGATGCCCAAATCGGAAGCTTTCGTTGCCGTTCGCGGGGAAGTATTTTTCCAGAGATGCGACCCAGCCCAATTTCAAACTCTGTTTCGTACAGGGAAGCTGAGGATAGAACCCCATTCCCGAGGTTCAATGTTTTATTGTCTTTTACGACAAGTGAAGGGAAGAAGGTGGTGGGGTAGAATCAAATCTGAAGCCCCGTATTTCCATTAGGAATATTGATGCTGATGCTAATGATATAAATGACAGGTATAAATCCCCCCAAAAATAGTACAATATTCGTGAAGGTAATAAACGATAAGATAACTCAAACAATACTAAACTTAAAAGCCTAAAAATTAGGACTAAAAGAGAAATAAAAATAAAAAGTACTGAAACAAATAATAATATAATTGTGAAAGAAATAACCTCCGTTTTATGAACTGCTGTCATCTGATTCAAAAACAACAACGAAATACCGACCGATTTATTGGAATCAGCGATTTTGTATTATTATTATTATTATTGTACGTGTGCGCGCGCGTATTACGTAACCCAGAAGAAATCACACTACTCACTAATGATTCCATATGAAACTCTTTCCATAGATTTCCTATTTATGAAAGCTTATTTAATATTTTTTATTCGTCAAACAATTAAGGAAATAAAATGTGTAAAATTATTTTACAAAGTGTGCAACTCTCTTTTTTATGCAATGCTGTTTGGTGAATCTGAAAAATGACTGAGTGTTGTTGATATTCTTCCATTTTCCCCCATCATGTTTTTTTTTTTTTTTTTTTAGATCTACAGTTTAACATGGAATCTGAAACACGCCCTACTGTACCATCAGCCAAGCGTCTTAACCACTAGGCTACCCAGGGTACCCCTTTATTTACCAACCTTTTTTTTATTGTGTGGAAGGAAGGATGAACAGCCGATGGATTAGTAGTCAGTGACGCTAATCACCACTACACCATATATATATATATATTTATGATGAATAAAACCACGAAGGAAAGGAAACACAAAATGGTGCTCAAGCGCTTTCGTCATTAGACGAAATAATTTTCATATATATAATATATATATATATATATATATATATATTATTGCAGTCAATGTCTAAAATCAGGCAATTTGTAAATTGACTGAAATTTTAGGCAATGTGTCAAATTGTGATATACACAAAACAAAACCTAACCTAACCTTTCTGATAATGCTGCATATGCATGCCCACTAGTATTTCCCAATATGCTGCCTAAAAAATCATTAGGTTAGGTTAGGTGTATATCACAATTTGACACATTACCTAAAATTTCAGTTAATTTACAAATTGCATGATTTCAGACTGACTAACATTATATATATGTACGGGGCTCCAATAAACCTTAGCGCCCCCGCGCCCCCGCCCATGGCCTAAACCATTAGAGGTACAGTAAAACTAAACATACCTTACAAAAGAGAATTTAATCCTGCATTTAATGAGAAACAATTAAAACTTGGTGTTTCCGCCATTGGCTTCCAAGACAGCCTGAATTCGCTTTGGGTAGCTTGCCAAAAATGACATGAATAGATCTTGATCGTTACGCAAATTTGCTAAAACAGTTTCAATGTGTTGCGTCATTGTATCCTTCGAAAATCGATTTGCTGCAGGTTCTTGAAACAAGAGACATTCAACCTTGTCCTTTATAACTGATCCAATGTGTTCACAGACGTTCAGGTCAGGAGAATTTCCTGGCCATTCTTCATTTCCAAAGAAATCGGTCTCATGGTTCCGCAACAACTGTTGAGTGGCTAATGCCTTAAAGCAGGGGGCCTTATCGTGCAGAAGTGTGACCTGATCGACATCCATAACATTGTTTGGGTTTCTTAGAAAAGGAATGACATGCTGGGATAGAATAATATCACGAAAATACTGTCCATCCCAACTCTGACCATTTGGCTTCAGCACCCACATGAGCTTCTTTGCAGTGAACAAAACAAACACACCAACACAGTCTGGACTTTTTAATAATTTGCGATAATGTTCATTGTCATCGATTTCATCTGGTGTTATGGCCCACACTCGATCATTTTGGTAGTTAGGCCGACGTGTTACGTAAACAAAAAATTCATCGGAGACGGCTAAATGCATGAAGTCATCTACATCCCAATCTTCAAGATAATGGGCAAACCACATTCTGTCATCGATGTTAAGTTGAGTTTTTCTTGGCTTTGGAAGTTCATGCCAAAGCTTTAAACCTTGCCTATGACGGTACAGTCGAATGATCTCACCACTAACGATCTTTCCTCTCAACACTTCGATCTCTCTAGAAAGTTTAGCACAGCTGTTTTTCCGCTTACGCGTACCGCTTTCAATGATGTCCTTTGTTTCCTGAGAGAGTGGCAAATTTGGGCGCCCAGATTTGGTTGTATCCATTTCACATTCATCCAAAGTTTTATTCCAATTTCTTTTGACGAAGTCCTCACTTCTTCGCAACTTTTTGGCAACCCATGAACGTGTTATAAAGGTGGCTCCAACATCACGAGCTTCCCGAAATGTTATTGCTCGTATGTGATCTATCACACGTTGCCTCTCCGAATCACCAATTAATTGAGAAGCCATTATATTATCACTTTATCAGCTAGAGTAATTTTAATACCTGCAATAAATAAAGAATTTTATATATTTTTATAATCACTAAAAACTATTTCGATATAAGTAAACATGTAAGCTGCAAATGGGGGGGGGGGGGGCTAAGGTTTTTTGGAACCCCTTATATGAAAATGAAAAGGTTTATTGGCAGACTATAGTCCATATGACAAATATTATTAATACAATGACAGTTCATATACTAAGGATAGAAATATATACAATTGATTAGAAATAATACTCACTGTCGAAGTTAAGTGGAGCTACAGACAGACGTTTTCGTACCAAGAAGTCCATAGCTTAGACTGCAGGGGTCCCCAACCTTTTTGTGCCGAAGAGCACATTCAAGACTACCGGTAGTGCGGCGGGCACCATTTACTTTTTCAAGGCAAATTTATAGTTGGACTTAATAATGAACATAATATACAAAAAAAAACCATTTAATTCCTATTTAAAATAATGAACATAATACACAAAAAAAAACAAGGATGGGCTAACTCAGGATCTTAGAAAAATTATCAAAACGATAACTTAATTTATTTATAAAGAAATAATTATTTTCAAATAAATGAGCATCTGTTTCTGTAATTAACTATAAAATTTAATAAAATGTTAAGTATGTTACATATTTTGGATCAAATGTAGAATTCGGACCCCAGCCTTCTTTAGTTAGCTTTATAAGGCTAACTAACGAAAATATCATGACCTAACCTAACCAATCGTCAAGGGCGTACAGTTAACCTAACGATTGGTTAGGTTAGGTTGTGATATTTTCGTTAGTTAGCCTTATAAAGCTAACTAAAGAAGGCAGGGGTCCGAATTCTACATTTGATCCCATATTTTAAATATTTAGTAACTAAATATTTAAAATATAAAACATACTTAACATTTTATTAAAAATTTAAATAAAAACTTATCAATCGTAGTCAGTTAGTGGCGGGCACAGGCAAAAGGGTCGGCGGGCACCATGGTGCTCGCGGGCACAGGGTTGGGGACCCCTGGCTTAGAGGATAGATGGCAGGACTCATGGATAGCTTGGATGATCGGGTTGATTGTTACCTCCGGGAAGCTCGGGACATTGCGGGTAGCAAACATTTGCGAAGCTGAGCATCTCGGGGGTAATTTATGTAAGAGTCTAAAAGACCTGTTGTACAGCAAATTTAGGGTTCTGCCAGAACCTTTTTTATAATTCACCCAGAGTTGCTGACCGTATATATTACTGCAGAAAGTATGAAAGAGTGTCTTTGGCTTCACTTGTACAGAAACGAAGGTGTCTTATGATCATATTCGCTTTAGCACACAGGCTTCGAGATTGTTTTCTTATATCCGAGTCATCACTTAAGGAGCTGGTAATATTTTGACCCAAATACTTAAACTCCTGTACTTCCTCAATTACTTCACCATTTGTGGAAAATTTGGGAGTACCGGAATGGAAGACCCACCTAATCTTGGATAAGCCATATTGACATTAAAAAAAAAATAATAATAAAAAATAAATCAGAAGGAGAACTTGAACTCTTGCTGAGAAAAATTAAAAAGACACCAATGAAGAAACAAATATGGGATGAAAAGAAAAAAAGATCCCATAGCTAGAAATGGCAACACGGTTTTGGGAAGAAGAAAAAGATCGGGATAAGCTGAATAAGCAGAATAACAGGGAGGAGGAGGAGGCGCGAGACGAAGGAAGCCGGAATAAAAATGTTCATTATTGGTGTCAAGAAATAAAACTTATATTAAAATTTCAAGGTAAGAAGTTCATAAATTTCCCTTCGGTTATTAAATTTAGGTTAAATAAGCTGACATTTCAGCTGTAATTGTTTAACAAAAGAGTATGGAAGTCCTGTTTACGGACAAGTAGCTAGGCTGGTTCATCTTTGGCCTAGGTCTTCCATCTCCAACGTAGCCTAGGTTGTGTTTAGGCTACTCTGGTTGGAGCAGGACCTATTTTTTCCATACCATTTATTTTAAACCTTATATCAGCTAGCTGATTACAGCTTTTAGGATGAAATTGCATAACCTTAGTTTTTGTAACATTAAAAAGAATATGTTTCTGCGAATACACTTCGCAGACGTTTAGTGGCCGATCCAGACCTTTAACAGAGGGACTTATTAACACCATATCATCGGCATAAACTAAGTTATTTATCCTTGTATTATCTATACAACATTCCACTGTTGCCTCATTAAGTGAAGCAATTAATCCTAATCTGGGTCTACCATGAAAGCACTACAAATCATAGGCGTCTTTCGATTCCTTCTTCAGGGGGGCAATAAAATCATTCCATCCAGGAATAACCTTAGTATGATAGTTGTAAGATTTAATCAGGGGGCTTCCTGCTTCCCTTAACAGGGATATTATCTTACTATAATACCTATCTATGAGTTTACAGTGAGAATCATTTGAGCAAGGATTATTACAGGCAAGGTGCAAAATTTCTAAATTATTAAAGAGGTGACATGTTCTGTCTTTGTATTCTATTCTCTGCTGCATATTAACATTGGACCAATCGACGCGATTATTCTTACCTATTGAGTTCTTGTTAAGTCGTGTTGCGCATAAATTGGTAACGTTAATTAATATTTCTAAAGGTCTATGATCAGAAAGAAGGAAATCATGCAAAATATGAACTCTAACAATTCGATCCTTTAGATTATTACTAGTGAGACAATGATCAATCCACCTGGTGGTACCACTCATATTGCTAACGTATGTAAAATTAGTCCAGAGCTGGGCATTTGCGGCATATTTTGCGGTACTGCGGTACTTGCGGTACCACCGCACTACCCCCCGGGCCCCCATAACGCAGTACCGCAAAGGATCGCTGAAAGTACCGCAGTACCGCTACCGCATTCAAATTTCCGCGTACCGGTTTGGTAGTGCAGCAGTACCGCAGTACCGCAATATGCCGCAAGTGCCCAGCTCTGAAAATTACCACTGGCTACTCCTAATACATCTACATCACTTATACTTAAATTGGCCGACTCGCACATGTTACCCAATTCTACAAAGAATTCAGAGTTCACATGTGCGTTAAAGTCCCCCATTATTATACAGTGAGAATATTTGGGGTTATCTGATAATGACTTAATTTTGTACACCAAATCAATGTATTCATCTAGATTACTGCCGTTGTTGTATGGTAAACAGCAGTTTACAATTAATATGCAATCATTGTTCACTTGTAGTTCAATGCCTAACAACCTTACATTATCGCTTGTTAAAATTTTTATATATATATATATATAGTCGCTAACACTACCATCAATCACACTACCTCATTTACTTAATAATAATAAATAATAATAATGCTAACGTTTATTGGGCAGTAGAGAAATCTCAAAAAAATGCATTATCCATTAAGGTAATAAATGATAAATTGAAAAACAAAAAAGGATTACGATAATAAATAATAATACACTATTATTAATTTCATTATTATTCGTTTCGTCACAACAGCTACCCACAGGTAGTACTAAAAAATCTAAAACAATAAAAAGTAGGACCCTATATTAAGGAATTAAGTGGAGCTATAGATAAACACCAACATACCAGGAAGTACACACAGCCTAGAAGACATTTGAACAACCGAGAAAACTTAATCCTTTCGCGTCCAGGGATTTCAATGAAATGTTGCCATTACCTCAAGTGCTGGGGGGTTAACGCGTGAAACACTTCTGGACGTGATGATGATGATTCCTCGGTTCTTTAAATATATGACGGGCTGTATTACTTTGTCTTGTCGTAATGTGAGGTAGCGTTGATGATTCTACTCACGAGTCCCGGGTGGGACATTTTTGTTAACCTCGTGACCTTGTAAATGTTCGGTGCGTCGGTATCTCTTCACGCGGAAGTCATGGGCCCTTCTCTAGATCTGACTTGATGCCGGATAGAATTGCTGTCTTGAGCTCTCCACCTCACATAGCCAGGCACACCCGGAATCTACCTGAGTCAGGAGTCTAATCTCGTAAAGATTGCATAAACTAACTAATAATATTTGAGGAGGAGAATTTTAGAAAAATATCCTTCGAAATCACAGCCAAAAGGAAAGAGGAGCTGGCTAGAGAGGCAAAAGAGAAGAATATTCCGCAAAAGAAAGAGAGTGGAGGCGAAGTTAGCCAACTGCGGAGATGACAATGTCAGGAAAGCAATAAAAGAAAAACTAGAGGGTATCGATAAGGAAATACAAACCCTGATTAAGGACCATACAGAGAGGGAAGAGAAAAAAGCGGTAGAAGCAATAAAGGAAAATCCAAAATACTTCCATAGTTATGTAAAAAGGAAAAAAAAAATGCGCGCCGCTATCCGGCCCTTAAGGAAAAGAAATAATGAACTAACAGACAATCTAAAAAAAATATCTGAAACATTGAGAACCCAGTATGAATCAGTCTTCAGTACCCCAAAAAGTGACCTGACATTCTTTAAAGAGAAATCGCAAGGTGTGTGTATAACAGACATTGATTTTACCCAAGAAGATGTAGCGAGAGTTATAGGACAAATGAAACCACATTCAGCTGCAGGTCCGGACAATTAGAACGCATTATTGATTAAAAACTAAAAATTAAATAGTTACATTCTTATAATGGATATGGAGAAGATCCCTAGACACTGGGGAAATACCAAGCATCTTGAAAAGAGCAAACGTTATCCCTATATATAGAGGAGGGGATAGATTTCAAGCAAAGAACTATAGACCAGCGTCATTGACGTCCCACCTCACCAAAGTATTTGAAAGAATAGTTAGAGAAAAAATCCACGAATTCTTGGAGACACTGGAAAGATTCAAAGAAAATTAGCACGGATTCCGATCAGGAAGATCATGCCTTTTACAACTTATAGAGCATCATATCTTAGATGCACTGGATGGCAATGACAACTACGTCATATACACAGATTTTGCTAAAGTTTTCGACAAATGTGATAAAATGAAATATACAAGAATAAAAGGCAAAGTGAGGAAATGGATCTCCAACTTCCTCAGAGAACGTCTACAGGTCGTCAAAATTCAAGGTATATTGTCATTAGAATCGGAAGTACGCAGCTCAGTAGCACAAGGTCCAGTACTGGCCGCACTAGCGTAGCTATAGGGGGGCGGAGGGGGCGGTCCGCCCCGGGCGGCACTTTTTGAGGGGCGGCACTTTTGGTCTACTGCAATGAAAAAAAAGATTTTTTTTTAATGTCGGGACAGTAGAAGGATACAAGACGCCAGACACAATTTTATTTTTCCACGAAAACACTGCTTACTTCGTTAATTTCCGACAATGGTAAGGATTGTGTTCCCTTGAAGATGGCCTTATTGACCATCATACCTATTTAAGCGCTTAGTTGTGCTTAATTAATAATAGCATTGGTATAAATGCATTTATTTCATTAAAAAGGGAAATAACCCATAAAGTTCTGTAAATACGTTATAATCTATAAATATACGTTTAATATTTATAAATAATCAATATCAAAACTAATATGCTGGTATTAGTTGTAAAGTATAATCTTGGTAACTCGGTTCCAAATATTGTAATACTGCTGCGGATTTTTCTCACAATTGTTGTTAGTGTTGCTAGCTGTGAGAGGAGTTTTTCTAAACTAAAACTGATAAAGAATTACCTAAGATCTACTATGAGCACCTTGCGGTTGAGAAATCTTGCCATACTGTCTATAGAACAACAATTGACAGACGAAATAGACTTCGACAATGTCATCGAAGATTTTGCTAACAGAAAAGCAAGAAAAATAACTGTGTAGAATGTTGTAGTTAATTTTTTCACTTCAGAAGTAAACATGTCCTAATACTTTTCACAGGTTTTTTTCTATACGTCGTTTTCACTTTTTGTTTAAGTATGTTTGTTGTGTGTATTGTGTTGTGTTGTGTTGTGTTTCAGGGGGGCGGCAAACTCAAGGACCGCCCCGGGCGGCACAAACTCTAGCTACGCCACTGACTGGCCGCACTCCTCTTCATTATCATGCTAACAGACATAGACAATGGCGTCAACAGCAACAGTATAGTAACATCCTTGGCAGACGATACAAAAATCAACAGAAAAATCAGCGATGCAAATGAAGTGGAGGTCTTGCAGAGGAACACGAACAAAATATACAAATGATCAGAAAACAACATGACATTTAACACAGAGAATTTCAGCTCTTGAGATATGGTAGAAATGAGGAACTTAAAAGACTGCATATTATACTCCAGATAGACAGAAAATTCAAAGGAGCACGAAAGCAATCGATTTGTGGATAATAATGACCGATGATGCCAAATTCGAAACAAAATCAGAAGCGATAAATAAAGCAAAAAGAGTCGCTGGACAGGTACTAAGAACGTTCAAAAGAAGGCACAGGACAGTAATGACTCCTTGCTAAAAACACTGATTATATGCACCAAAACTTGAGTACTGCTCATTCTTGACGTTCCCATATAAAAAAGAAGAAACTAATACACTAGAAGAAACTCAGAGACATTTCACAACAGAGATTGATGGCTGCAAAGAGCTCAACTACTGGGAAAGACTACGTAAACTAAATCTGTACTCCCTGGAAAGGAGAGAGAGGTACACCATAATCTACATATGGAAAATGATCGAGAAAATGGTACCAAACCTCAAACTAAACCCAATTACCATTCAAACAACGCTGGAAAATAGGAAAGGCAGAATGTGTAGTGTTCCCAAATTAAAGGCCCCACAAGGGATCTCCAACACTGATGAAGGAAAATAGCTTGGTTGTCAGGGGGCCAAGACTTTTTAACCACCTTCCAAAGGACCTCAGAAACGTTACAGGGGTCAAAAGTCTTCAAGAGAAGACTAGATGCCTGTCTCAGGACGGTACCAGATGAGCCGAGTGTACCTGGCTATGTGCGGTGGAAAGCGCAAGAGAGCAACTCGCTCCTCCACTAAGCCAGGCCTAGAGGCGTGACCACCAGCTTGACCTTCGTCTGGAGACCAACACACAGAACATCAACGAGGTATATATTTATGCCTATCTTATATTAATTACTTGGTATTAGTCAGGTTCACTGTATTTTTGTTCAAATTTTATGGAGATTAGCAAACCAGTATATTTTTGAGAAGCTTATGGCATCAAAAATATGAAAAGTAATGTTTACATTTGCGCAGATGCCTGCTTGGCGGCCATTTTGGCGGCAGTTGCAACAGTGTTTATAAATCCTGATGCTTCAATAATTTTGCAGTATTTTTGCAGTGTTGCACTATTTAATTTTATATTGTAAAAATTTATGTTAACACAACTAGTACACAATTATCTTGGTGTTGGTTAATATAGTGGTGGCTCTCTTTCTTTTCAGTGCCTGAGTCATCATGAGTGAAGACCCGGGAACCAGCAAGTTGAGCTCGGTCAAGTCGTCCATGGACACAGTAGACTGGAAGCAGTGCATTCTTTGTCAGGAGTTCACTGCCAGCAAAGGAACACTTGTTCAATATCCCAGAACAGAATCATGCCAGAAACTACTCGATGTAGTGGAAGAAAGAGCCAGCTTACAGGATGGAAAATATGTTGACATCCAAAGACGCCTCAAAGACTTTACCAAAGAAATATTGATTGAAAGGAAACCCATGTGGCATCGCAGTTGTTATTCTGATGCCACAAATCAAATATCCATACAGCGAGCGAGAGACCGCTTGCAGCATGCCATGTCTACAGGAACCTATGCTGTGAAAAAACGTGGGCATAAAAGAACAAGCTCTGAAATGGAGCAATCAGCAACCCCAGGCACCTCAGCACCTTTCACTAGATCTGCGACAGAACCGTTGACAAGGGATCACTGCTTCTTATGTCAAGATGATGACCAGCGTCTCTTCACCGTACGAACTGAAAACGCGGGGAAGGCACTTAGACGAGCTGTGGATATTTCCCAAGATCCAGTATTGATGACAAGACTAAGCAATGCACTCTCACCAAGTGATGCCCATGCGATAGATGTAAGATACCACAAACCATGCTGGACACGATATGTGTTCCATGTCCTGAGGGATGATGCCAGCAACCGGGCCAAGTCTACAAAGACAGACCTACCAATGCAAGTACCATGCTTGATTGAGCTGATCAATCTCATTGAATATCAAACCCAAAATAAGGCTCATCTACCCATGGATGCCATCGAAAAAACCTACATATCTATGCTTGGTGGTAGTGATGAGGCACAGAAGCACACTCCGACACTGACACGACAGTGGCTAAAGGACAAAATTCTTGCAGAGTTACCAAGTGTGAAGTCAGTGAGGCAGAAAGACAGAAGAAAACCATCTGTTCTTTACTGTCCTGAAGCCTGCGAAGAAGATATGGTCTACACTTCCTTGATGCAAGATGCCACAAGTGAAATGGACAAGACAATGATGATATACAAGACAGCTAAGCTAATACGCAACAGCATTGCCAATTTCGCTGAGGAGAAGGAAACACACAATTACAGTATCCAGCACAAGAGAGGATGTCCCGACCGAGCTGTACAGCCTTATACGGTGGATTTTGGTGGGATCTGAGGAGGAGCTGCAAACGGAGATGAGGAGCAGGACAGTTGACAGGTCAGCATTGACCATAAGTCAGAATATCATGTATGCTTTCAAGACCAGGAGACAAGTGCACCACGTGCCCAAGAAAGCCACTGACACATTTCGGACACCACACACACGAGAAAACCCACAGGTTGTAGGGTTGGCACTCACTGTACATCATGACACCAGGAACAAGGCGCTGATGGACCTCCTCCATGTACAGAACTACTGCGTATCACACAGCCGTGCCTTGCTCCTAGAAACAGCAATTGCCAATGCTGTTGTGGAAAACACAAAACAATTTGATGGATTGTATGTACCACCTTTCCTCAAGAAAGGTACATTTGTCTTCTTCGCTGTTGATAATACAGATTTTGCAGAGGACACTGTAGATGGCAAAGGCACCACACATGGCACAATCACCGCAGTGTATCAGAAGGCAGATGCGCCTGGAGAATCAATCGCACCCAATTTGGAAGTTAGTGAGGCAAAAAACCTGTCGGTTGTCCCTTATCATGTACCCATCGAGCCTTGCAGTAAACCAAAACCTGGGCCAGTCAAGAGAGCAAAGGAATTCAAGGCGTGTTCCACAGGTGTTGCTGAATCCTATGAACTAACCAATCTTGGTTGGATGATTGCATCTGCTTTGTCTAGATCAACCGACAGTGAATCACAAAGCAGTATCCCAGGCTGGGCAGGCTACAAATCACTTGTGTCATCTAGTCAGTCACTGACTCAAGTCGGTGCCTTGCCTCTACTTCCAGAGGTCGCACATGAGTGGTCTACCATGCTGACTGTGATGTTGCAAGCGTCTCAGTTGAAGAGCTTGGCAGTTGGTGAAAACCACCCAACTGTCATAACCTTTGACATGGCCCTGTACGAGAAGGCAGTACAGTTGCTAGATGCAAGACCTAACTTGAAAAGAGAAGTTGTTCCGAGACTTGGGGAGCTGCATGCTGTGATGGCTGCACTGAGGGCACTCGGAGCCTCAATAGAAAATTCTGGCATAGATGATGCATGGATTGAGGCAGATGTATATGGGCCTGCTACAACGAGACAGATCCTCAAGTGCGGCCACTACAAGAGAGCACTCCGTGCACACATCCACACTTACATGGCTCTGTATGAACTTGCTCTAGAACAGTTCTTCACAGAGATGCCACAACTAAAAGAAATCTGCTCGAAACCAGCAAATGAATTGCAGGAAGCCTGCACAAACACAGCTTCTGGGACAAGTGATGGAGCAGAATGCATCAGAATTGCTAACACTCACCTGCTTCAAGTCTTGACCAACGAAGATGTCATTCAACAGCTGAAGAAGTGGGAAGCTCAGAAATCATCTAACGCTATGTTCAAGTCATTGATGAATTACCTCCACCGGGTTGAAACCATCTTGTTCTTTGTTGAAGCATCCAGAAATGCTGATCTCGTTCTCCATCTGGAGAAGCACTCAGCAAGCTGTTTTTCGCAATGGATCGAATAAAATACAAACGCCTCTGGCCAAGGTACATCGCCGACATGCACGAAATGAAGACAAGCCATCCAGCAACATGGCGAGAACTTCAAGATGGAAACATATCTGTCACCAAGAGTGAGATTCCGTTCGTCTCAATAGGTGCAGACCATGCCTGCGAACATCTCAACAAGATGATGAAGGTTCATTCTGGCCTAATTGGCATTTCCAATAATGCGAATGCTAGGCAGCGGTTCTTCTTGGCTTCTCCAGAGATGTCGTGCCTCTCAACAGAGTTTAAAGGACAGTTCGGGCTTCAAGTAAACAAGCCAGAGGAACACCATGATGTACGACCCAGTGCTGTCAGGAAAGAACATGAAGCTGTTGACAAAATCAAGGCTGCAATACTGAGCCACGGGAATCCCTTTGCTGTTGAAGGTGATCAGCTATACAATTTCATCACACATGCATATGTACGACAAGAGTATGTTCCACAAATCTTGAACATTGATGACATCGGACAGAAGCTTTATGAAGATTATGTCACTGAACGTATCAATGGAGATGTTAGTCTCTGGGCACCAGTCAAAAAGCAGAACAACAAGATGTACATGTCTGGCAGCAAGAAACAAACTTTCAAGTTCCGTGACCAGACAGTTGACCTAAAAGAGACCAAAGATCTCTATGGTCGGCTGATGGTTCTCACCAGGTCGAGCAGGGACATCGATCAGAAGAATGCAGTTGGCAACTATGAGTTCACATTGACTCCGAGAGCACTATTTGCACCAGACGGCTCAATGCTGCCATGCACTGACAAGTCCAAGCTGATACACAGCCTTGAGAAGCTGGCAAAAACAGATGAAACCCAGGAACAGACAGAAGCTCTAGCGGCCAAAGAGCAGGATGATGACAGAGGTCCTGTATCATCATCTCCATCGTCGTCATCAAATCAAAAGATCGCCATTGTTGATGGAATGGTGCTTGTCCAGAAGATGACAAAGAAATCAGGGACAATCAGCACAGTCAAAGATCTAGCCCAGTGTTTCAATGACAGGCTCGTGAGCTTGACAGCAGGGTTCAGTGAGGTCATCCTGGTCTTCGATACATACAAACCTGACTCACTAAAGGAGGAAACTAGAGAGAGACGACGACAAGGAAAAGCTCCTATACAGTATCAGGTTGCAGATGATACGAACATCAAACACATCCTACTGGCACGGCTTCTATCGCACGAAAAAACGAAAGCAGATTTGACAGACTATCTCGCCAAAGCAACCCTTGATTACAACAAAAACTCACCTCAGTTAGTCATCACATCAGCATCAGGTCACACCAGAAGCAACAGAAACATGCAGGGGCGTCCGCAGGACATTTTTTATATGTTATATGATACTATGATTAACTATAATCGTGTAAGTTTCAATGAAATTGACCAAAAGGTTTTCGAGAGAAAAAAATAAATAAAACACTCAATATAATGATCTTTGCAAATAATTCCATTACTATATCTTTCAGTATAGCTTATTTAACACTTCTAAGTTCAACGACACGGCACTTCGGTAAAGTAAAGGTAAAGTAAACGACATTTCCTTGAATGTGGAAACACTGACTGAGCTGCAGTAGAATTATAGAAGTCGTTGCGTGGGCAAACACAAATTTCCAAGGGAGGGCAACTGCCCCCTCTTGCCCCCCCCCCTCCGGACGCCCATGAAAACATGCACTTTGAAGACAACAATCACGAGGATGCTGACACATTGATGATCTGCCTGGCAGCGGAGGCATCACAGCGGTGTCCTGATGCACAGCTAGTAATTCTTCACTCCTGATACTGACGTCTTGGTTCTGGCTGTGGCACACTATGACAAACTCTGCAAAAAGACATCTATTTTGATGGTATCAGGTACAGTCGAAATAGAGCCAATCTGGAGAGCTTTGGGCAAAGAAAAGGCGCAAGCTTTACCTGTACTCCACGCATTCACTGGAGCAGACAATGTTGGAAAATTCTCAGGAATATGAAAAACAAAATGGTTTCAGCAGTATATGAAAGCTGACATGCACTCAGAGATGGGCAAGATCACCAACTTTGGTGATCTTGAAGATCAAGATCAGATCACCAGAAAAATGTGATCTTGAAGATCCAGATCAAGATCGTGATCTTGAAGATCACTTTTCAAGATCACTTTTTAAGATCACTTTTATATGAATTGAAAAAAGTTGTACTCTTGTAGAGTAAACAAAACAAATTATTTTGTTAATCACTCCTGAAAAGTATCACTCCTAATACTCCCCTGAGGGCTGAGGCAATACAAGCATCGCATCCTACCATGTCACCTGATCTAAACCACGGGGATTGACGATTCCTTTCAGTTTTTCAGGTGGTAAACTTAAAACATAGTATTATCATAACTTATCAGCAAAGAAAAAACTATTAAATGACCTACATATAGTTTTTAGTTCTATTTTTCTCAATTCTCATTTCACCAGGTCCATAACCCATATCAATGAATGGTCAGCATATATAAGTAAACATTTTTTACATAGAATTTAATTTTACAGTTTTACTGCAGTACGCAATTACTGACAATATAAGGGTAAAAACCGCAAGTTAAGAGTGTTAATTTAATGTTCAACCGCTGTAAACATTTGCTTTCAGCAAAACCAATTGTTCAAAGTTACCATCCGAGAGACGACTTCGTTTGGGGCTATGAACCATGCCAGCAAACGAAAATAACCGTTCCACTGGTGCAGAGGAAGGTAGCGTGGTGTTATACCTCTTGAAGATCTTCTTTATAGCAGGATACCTATCTAAAGAGTCGAGTGCCTTACTGGTGTCCTGCAAATAATTGAGGACTTCCAAGTCTTCCTTGTTGTTAGGAGCAGAGAATGAGCCGTCCATAGTTCTGAAGAAATCGTCTTCAGATGATGAGTGAGTTCACCGAACTATTACCACTGCTGTCAGAATTACAATTTCTTACAGCCATTTGCAGCTTGTCTTTTACTTGAGACTTGATTGCTTCATGATCGCCGAAATTAGGCCCTTGCAACAATGATATCCATCTAAGTTTGAAATACGGATGAGATACTGAGGCCAAAACGGCATCAGTTACCTCGGGGCTCAACGACAAAAAATGACCAAATCTGGCATTGAAGCCAGAGACGACTGCTGCCAGTAATGGCATGCAGTGTCTCAAGCGCAGGTCGTTTGGTTGGATAGGCTCCAATCTTGCGAGGGCATCTTGAGTCACTAGGACTGTTGGAAGAAGACAACCGTAGTAGCATTCTTTCTCTGCCTGTAATTTGTTGAGGGCTGCTGCAATTGGTTTTAGAACAGACAAATATTCTGAAATAAATTCCAATTCATTGTCTTTGAGGATGGGTAGATTCAGTTCTTCAAGAGCTACATTCACGTCGTTCTTATGTTTATATATTTGGCTTAATGAGTCGTACATTGAGTTCCATCGGGTGACGCATGGGTACCTAAATTGGACGCCAGTTATTTCCTGTATTTTTTCTGCTGACTTGGGTTTACCACAGCATTCCACAGCGCCGAACATTTTCCCATTGCAGAATGCTTTATCTTCTTTAGTCCAGGTGAATTCAGTCCTTTATCTGCATCAGTTGTTGCTACCAAGTTCAATGTGTGGGAGGCACATCGAATATGGGATGATAGTTTCACTGACTCCTCTCCATGCTCTCCTGAATGTTCAGGAAAGTTGCTGATGATAACCTCTTCATCTGAATCTTTTTCATCATCATCTTCATCATCTTCATCAATGTCGTCAGTACGATTCTGAACACGAACACCGAACTCTTTAAAGCATTTCACCATGTTCGATGCATTGTCGGTGACTGTAGATACAACTTTTCTATAAGATAAACCATGCTCCGAGTTGATCCTGTCCAATATTCCAGCAATTTTATCAAAGCTATGTGTTCCACGAAATCTTCGGCATGCCAGTGCAGCTGATCCTCGCGACAAGTCATCATTGATCTGTAATGTAAGAATATAAAATCAATGTTTGTATGAACATTTTTTTAAGCTTAATTTAATAATATTGGTTAGACAACGCACCAGCTAAACTGCGCCACCAAACATTGAAGAGAAGAACTATGTGATATAAAGGAGGCAATTCAGCGATGAGTCGCCTACCATACCACCACATCAGTGACCCATCCCATAAGAGCAAAATGTGGAAGAGTCCATATTCACAGCCTGTGAATATGGACTCTTCCACATTTTGCTGTGAATCAGACACAATGACAGATGACAGAATCAGTGAATTAGTGTGAAATTACTGTGAATCACAGCAAAATGAAGACTCACCAAATTAATGAATGAGGAACACATGTCGAATAATTGAAAAGATTATACTATAAGTCTATCAGACTATCAGTCTATCACCAATGGTCAATTTATCAATTATATAAAAATAATACACTAAATCAATAGCATACCCAATGCGCAGTGACTCCCATGAAACTGCGGTGATTAGTTGACCATATGTCGCATGTAACACACACATGGTCAACTGCTGCCAGTTTTGCTTGTATGTCTTCCTTCATTGTACTGGTTGTTGTTGCAAGAGATCTAGCCAGGGTGCGTCTAGATGGCACCTGAACAGCCGGGTTGACGTCTGAAAAAAATATTTTAAAAATTAAAACAAATACAATAGATTAGCTATGGAAAAAATATCAAAATATTTAGCTAGGCTAGCGATAGTCTAATGTTCATACAAATAATATGATTAATTATTTTAATCAGATATTAGCTATAGAAAAAATAGCAAAATATTTGAGTTATACTAACATGAAAGAAGATCCTTAAATTCATGTAGTTCAACTAGGCTCAATGGTAGGAGCCCATTAGCCACAAGCGAGAGAATCTTCTTTTCAAGGATATCCTTGCATATTGGTGGTCCTGGTTTTTGCTTGGAAATGTGGAACATGCTTAGTGTTGACTGCTTGGCAATTTTGGCAGGGCCAGCATTGCTGCCGCTGGCATCTTCTTCTTTAGCTGGACGCTTGCGAGATTTCTTCTCCGATTCATATTCACCAAAAGATCCGAATGTAGTTTCTGCACAAGAAAATAAATTATTATCATGCGGAGAGACTTCTTGAACACCCTGTATAATATTTATCAGAGTATCAAACTTCTAGTTGAAATTAATACTTAACAAGATTCTAAAATTTTGTTATCTTAACTAAAATTATTTTCACCATGTCAGTGCATTTTTATCCTATGTTAAATTGAAAGCCGAATTTCGTCCTTCAGTAACTAAATAGGAGAAATTACAGACATGGATCAGACAGAGAGAAAGACAGATACACCTGGCGTTTTATTATAGTTGGATATCGGCAGTTTTTAATGTAGTTACTAGTCCATAATCTATTAATATCTGAAGTGCACAATATATTCAAATGGACGTCTATGTAAATGTAGCATTAGTCTTGTATGGCACCAGTCACTTAAAATATGACTTGAACCATTATGTTAATGTTGCTACTTAGTTACTAAGTAGTACTAACCCTGAGGTGCCTCAGAAGATTGCTTGTTGAGTCGAGGCCAGCAGACAGAATTGTAGTTTTCTTTGTACACTGCCTACAAATAACTTTGATACTGTTTCCAGTTTTTTCGACAATTTGAAAATATTTTCCGTTCAATAGCACAGATTGATCCTTATTACCAACATTGTCATCTAAATATATTGAATACTGTTCTGGTGACAACCTAGAATATTTGGTTCCCTTGGGAGCCTGTTGAAGTTGTAAAATTGCACTCATTATTAAAAAATTCAATCTGTAAATAAAATATGTTTAGAATTAATTTATTATGAATACGGACCTATAGGCTATATTTTATGCCTATATATAATAATATATTAATAGAACACTTTTAACATAATTGCACAGTAAATTACACTTTTTACGAGCCTAAATTCCACAGCAACTACACCTTCCATGAGCCCACGCATGACGCAAGTCACCCAACTAACAAAAACATAAACAGTCGGTGTTGAACAAAGTTGCCACCAGATGTCGCTTGGACAAAAAACAAATGACATTCGCATAGCGGCATATTTAAGAATCTGAAATTAAAAGTGATCTTGAAGTCTAAAGTGATGATCAAGATCACAAGAAGAAATAAAGTGATCTTAGATCAAGATCACCATAATAAAAGTGATCTTCAAGATCAAGATCAGATCACGATCTTGATCTTCAAGATCACGATCTGATCTTGAAGATCAAGATCGTGCCCATCTCTGCATGCACTTAGTCAGAGCACTGATGAAACTACCTGAGAAAGGTGACCTAACACAGCAGGTGAAAGACGTATTGGCCAAATTCGTGTGCTCAAGCTACTATCCCAAGGGTATTCACATTGCAAGTATCTCTGATCTAAGATGGTATCTGTTTTGTAAACACCTAGCTGAAAGCAACAACTTACCTCCTACACTCGGTGCACTTGAGGAACATCCAGCGTGTGCAGTTACAAAGCCGAGTATGGTGCCAAGCCAATGTTATGCAGCAACAGCCTTTTGACCCTGAAATATGGTTACTATCAGGACAAAAGTGGCCAAATACTGCCAGTCAAGACAAAGGTTCCTCCTGCCCCGCAAGCCATCATCGAGTTGGTCAGATGCCACTGCAAAACCAACTGTTCTACGCAGAGGTGTTCATGCAGAAGGAATAATTTGCCTTGCACAGAACTATTGCTTGTGCGGCACAGAATGCGAAAACGATGCAGACTGTAATGTTGAATATGACACTGAGTGATGATGATGTGTAATGATGTGTCAAACTGAGATAGGAAATACGTCTATACATATGGTGTTGTCAGTGGCGGTCCTAGCTTACATGACGCCCTGGGCGAACCTCACCTTCAGCGCCCCCTCCCCCCTGTTCGCCAACACACACACATTCGAATCCCCCCAAAATAAAGGACAGACATAACTCTTTCACAAAATAACTTTTTATTGGACTAATTGTTGGAACTTCAGAACCAAAACAAAGACTCAAATTTCTGAATTTTACAAATCCTTCATCACGTAAATAGAATAACTCGCTTAAGAGAATGTAATTATGATACTATGAACAGGAAAAATACAAATTAAATTGCACAACTGCCATAAATAAACTAGAGAATCAAATTTCTAAATTGTACAAATGCTCTATCACATAAATAGAATAAGACACTTAAGAGAGGGTAATTATTATGCTACACTTTGAACAAGAAACAAAATAAATTGCACCACAGCACAACTGCCATCTAAGCCTGACTCTTCTTACCTTCCTTGATGCAAAGTCATGAATTAAATCATCATATGAAATCTGCTCAGCAATTGTATGATTTATACTGATGATGGCCAGACCGGTAAGGCGTTCCTGTGACATAGTTGACCTCAGGTAGGATTTGATGAGCTTCAGCTTTGAAAAGCTCCTCTCTGCTTCAGCAACAGTGACTGGAAGAGTAAGACCAATTCTGAGAGCAGTCCACAAATTTGGATATATTTCAGAGAGCTCCCTTTCATGGATAAATGTCAGCAGTTCAAGCAAGGATATGGTCTTTGATGGCAAGTCAGGCAAGTTCTTCAGCTCCTGTGCAAGCTCTCTGCCACCAAGTCAGATTGTCCCTTAAAGTGTAGTGTAGTACTAAGGTTCACACATTGTTCTGTCAGCACCTCAAATGTGAGATTTTGGAAATGTGTCAGCACTCCAAACTTCTCTCCCACAATTTCCAACGTGGAAAATCTTCCTGAATGGCTGATGTTGCAGCATCAACCACTGCATTGAAAAATGTCACCTCCAGCTTCTTCAAAGCATCAATCAAGGGCTCATCAGATGCTTCATAGGAGAAGTGCCGCTTTGTGGACCTCAGCCGTTTTTGTTTTAACACAGCCTCCACATTCATTTGTTCACAGATATCTGTGGCTGCCATTTGTGCAGCCACAAACCTGTTGCCCTGTAATTGCGGAGACCTCTCTCTGTTTTTTTTAGGAGATTTACTGCAACATCAACGTGCATGCTAGGAGACTGCATCTGCTGCTCACATGCTGAATTTGGCACAAAGGTCATGCCACACCACTGAACAAATGGCGAAGCGGTATGACCCAACCTCCTCTGACAGAGATTGAGCCTCGACCTTTATTACAAAGTCTTTGGTGTGGTCCCTCACCTCGATCAGTGCATCTCTCACTGCAGCTGCCTGATATCTCAGGGGCTCCACATCTTGATCTTGCTTTCCCACCTTGTATCAGACCACATCTTCAATGTGATGTTCACATGTTTTTTCAAAATGGCCCATCGTTGTGTGGAGGCTGAAAACAAGTTGTAAAGCTTCTGCAAGATGCCAAAGTAACTTGTGGCATCAATAGATCCCTTAGCAGCATCGGCCACAAGCAAATTCAGAGAATGAGCCCCACATGGAACAAAAACAGAGCTCTGGATTAATTTCTAGGAGCCTGGATGAAACCCTTGTTTTTTCCCCTCATGTTGGCCCCGTTGTCGTATGATTCCTCTACAGTCCATGAAAGGAACTTTTAGCTCCTCCAGTCTCTTCAGAATCAGAGATGCCAAATGTTGACCAGTGGACTCCTCTGCCTCCAAAAACCCCATGAAATGTTCCTTTATATGGGGCTTCCCCTCCAGTGACACAACCCGAATCACAACTGACAACTGTTCAGTGTGGCTGATATCTGGAGTGCAATCTAGAATTATTGAAAAAAAACTTTGATTGTTTCATGTCGCTCACCATTGCTGAAATGGTCTTGCTGCTCGACAAATCAATGAGTTCGTTTGTATGTGTGGCCGAGGTAGCTGGTGTGACTGGAGGTCCCTTTTGGACACGGTTAATGTGCTCTTGCATTATAGGATCAAATTGTGCCATCAGTTCAACTTCTTTCAGAAAATTGCCATTTGATGGTGAGAACAATTTTTCTGTATGTCCCTTAGTGCCAAATTCCTAACTGCCAGAGAATGCACAATAGCAGTGAGACGTGTCAGCACCGCTCTCCATCTCAACTTCTCAGCCTCCAGAAGTGCCATCTCCTGCTTGTCAATGGTCTCCCCCTTTCTCATCCTCACTGCCAGTTCTTTCCAGATTTTCATAGAATTTAGGTGTTCTGAACTGTTGTCATGTGATGTGAGCAATGAGCTTGCATGCTTCCAGTCCGAGAGTCCCAAACTTGTTAAATTTATTTTCCTCTTGGAAAATAATGTACAACAGAAACAGAAAAGGCTGTTGTTTTTAAGGAATAGACCAACCAACTTCTGGTTATATTTTCCCCTAACCAATGACTTCCTGAAGTATTGATGGTGGAAACTTCTTCCGTCACTGTCGTTTCTAGGGAATACAAAGTCAGATGGTACTTGACTTGGTCCCTGGAAACCAGTTGTGTCCGAATTCTCTCAGTCAGAACTGAAGGCCAGTTAGCAGGGTCGGCGGACAGAGACTCATCCTCAGGAGGCGATTCTGCTCCAGGCATTTCTAATAGAAAGAACAAGAGCATTACTCATTAGTATACACACCTAAGTTAGATAACACATTATTCACAGCACTTTGTTATGGTGGTGGTGTTGGAATTATGGTGGTGAAACACCACACATACCCAGTAACCCAGACCCAGTGATAATAACATTATAATTTATAACTGTTTGCAAAATGCTTTGCAGGGATGCACACACATACACATACACACACATGCACACACTCACAGACATATGTGCACACAAACTCACCTGAAGAGTCCTGGGGGGGAGAAGTAGAAGCAAATGGGTCTTCATCCTCAGGATCAGACTGCATTTGTGGAGACATATGTGAGGCTGAGGAGGTAGATGGCTCCTCAGCCTCAATAATGGCAGAAGTAGACGGCTTCTCATCCTGGCTAGTGGCAGAGGGTGTTCCAAAATATTTAAAAGTGCCCCGCAAATAGTAAAATAGAACATAACAGACCAATGCATGAATAGGCTAGTACAATTAATTTAACATGTTATTAAGCACAATTTATTAAACTTTTAGAATAGGAAACAAATGAATAATACAACCTCCTTGGTTAATGGCTAATTATATACATAATAGTACACTTCAAATGACTCAGAAAGCTATATCACAAAATAGCAGTGCAATATAGCAGTGAAGAGTAGATGACATAGCTCTATACCTTTATCTTTTGCTCGTTTCTCCTCTTCTTCTTTCCTCTTTTTTCTAAACTGAGCACCTGATAGCTTTGACCTCTTCTTATCCATTTGCGGTTATTTGACAGACCTTAGTGGCTTAGTGTGAAGATTCGTTCTGTAATAAATAATATACATTTCACTATTTAACCAAACCCAGAAAAATAACATTACATATGTTAAAGTATGGGCCTTTATTCCCAATAATATTAATCTGGAAGCATTTTGCATTGTTTAGGTCTTTTATGGGAAGGTTTATGGAAAATGCAATAGATGGTTTTTTATTAATAAAAATATATTTATTGATCTTTTATTATTTATTTTATTTTATTTTTTATTTTTATTTATTTCTTTATTTATTTATTCTTATTTTTATTTTTATTTTTTTTGCAGGCGCTCATGCCGCCCCTCCACAAATGCCGCCCTGTGCGGCTGCCCATATTGCCCATATGAGGAACCGCCACTGGGTGTTGTCACTATCAACAATTTGAGTGTGCATTTTTTTCATGAAAATACAAACGTAATTTCACAAACTTCTTTTCTTGGTTTTTGGTGTTCATAATCACTAATTTGACATAAGCTTTGGATTCTTTAAGCCTGGAAACATAGGATTAGCATTTAGAATGAAGTTTCTATGTCAATTACAAGCTGAGATATTCGGAAATTCTTATTTTATGGCGGCCATTTTGAAAATTCAAAATGGCGGCTATGCAGGCATCTGCGCAAATGTAAACATTGATTTTCAGATTCCTGATGCCATTAGCTTTCCAAAAATGCACTGGTTTTCTAATCTCCATAAATTTTGAAAAAAAAGTGTTTTTATTGACATAGTGAACCGGACTATATCGTCACAAAAGCCTTATACGATTTTTATTATACAGGGTGTCTCAAAACTCACTATCTATTTCGGTGACATTAGATGTTTTTTTTTTAAAATGCTATGCTGGCATAAAGATATGTACTTCTGGTGCAAATTTGTGTATTTAAAAAAAGTTAATTGGTTTATTATCTTGACATGCTTGAACAATTCCTCGAACCTCAACTTCTTACAGATGGCATTCTTGACACAGTAGTTTTTCAGCAGGATGGAGCACCGTGCCATTATGCAATAATTGTACGTGATTATCTTGACAGACGCTTCCCCGGTCGCTGGATTGGTCGTGGAGGAACACAAACCATGGGCAGCACGTTCACCCGATTTAACACCATTAGATTTTTTCGCCTGGGGTTTCATTAAGTCTAAGGTGTACACTGTAGAAGAATTAGTGATGTAGCCGAACTTCGAAATCGTATTACCGATGCAGTTCAGAAAATAACCCTCAAATGCTGGAAAGTGTGTTCCGGGAAACAACTATCGCTTTGAGCTCTGTAGAGACACTGATGGTCGCCATGTGGCGACAGATAAATAAATAGCACTAATTCTTTGTGGCACTTACTTTGAAATAAATATATTTTTCATGTCTTAAACCAGTTTCTCGTAATTCCCATTATTTTTCAAAATAGATAGTGACTTTTGAGACACCCTGTATACCTCGTTAACCTCGTTTAGGTTCCGTGTGTTGGTCTCTCTTCACACGAAGGTCAAGCTGGTGGCCCGCCTCTAGGCCTGGCTTCGTGGAGGAGAGAGTTGCTCTTTTGCGCTTTCCACCGCACATAGCCAGGTACACTCGGCTCATCTGGTACCGTCCTGAGCCGGTACCCCTCTCTCTCTCTCTCTCATATATACACATATCACACACCGGGTGTCCCAATAAAATGTTTACACATCATATTAACATATATATATATATTATATATATATATATATATAATATATATATATATATCAACATGCACACTTTAAATGATAGTAATATGCGCTGATGTATTAGTATATTTATAGTACTTAGTAACAGTAGTATAGTAGTATAGTAATGGTGTATTGTACTTAAATAAGAGTAATATCCCTTGTTACAGGAAATTGCGGCATTGCAGTTATTGTTTGAGCAACGTAAGTGGATTCTGAAGCACTACTGGAAGACGGAGAATGTGGCTGAGGTACAGAGACATTGGAGAAATGAGTTTGGAACATTACCACCATCACGGGTAACAATTACAAGATTACGTGATAAGTTTGAGACTGAAGGAACAGTGCAAAACGTCAACAAAGGCCGATCTGGAAGACGTCGCACTTCAACTGACAATGAAAGTGTTGAGACCGTGTTACAGGCCTTCACAAACTCTCCAAATAAGTCTACAAGGCAATGTTCTCGTGAGACTGGTGTTTCTAAATCCAGCGTTCATCGCATTTTGCGACGTGAAAAGTGGAAACCGTACATACCTAGACTGCTCCATGCAATGAATGAGGACGATCCAGATCGTCGAAAAGAATTTTGAGAGTGGTTTTTGCACACGTGTGATGAAAAACAATCTTTTCCCGATTTCATTGTTTGGTCCGATGAAGCCACTTTTAAACTTAATGGTACTATCAATCGACACAACTGTGTGTACTGGGCCACCGAAAATCCAAACGTAACAGAAGAACGAGCACTTAATCAACCAGGAGTGTCAGTGTGGTTTGGTCTGTCTTCCAGAGGACTGATAGGGCCATTTTTCTTTGAGGACACTGTCACAGGTGCTGCTTACTTATCAATGCTGCAAGACAACATTGTACCTTCAATCAGAGCTCTTTTTTTGGAAGAAGTGTTACTTTCAACAGGATGGCACGCCACCACATTACCACAATGACGTTAGAAATTTTCTCAATGTTTGTTTTCCTAGAAGATGGATAGGACGTAGGGGATGTACGGAGTATCCACCACGATCTCCTGACCTAACACCCTTAGACTTTTACTTGTGGAGCACTCTGAAGAACACTGTGTATGCTGAAAAACCAAGGACACTACAGGCCTTGAGACCCGAAATTGAAATAGCCTATGCCAACATTCCACTCCGAACAATCCAAACGGTATGCCGATCTATTGCGCGCCGTTGTCAAGAATGTATTGATGCTAGTGGCAGACATTTTGAACATTTAATTTTAAAACATTAAAGTAAGCAGCGCAACCATGAAGGTATTGACGCTGCTGGCTGATATTTCGAACATTTATACATTAAAGAAGCCTATTTGCTATCTATTTACTATCTGCCTATTTTGCTTATTCATATATATATATGTTAATATGATGTGTAAACATTTTTTTGGGACACTCTTATATAATGCAAACCCACAAGGAAAAAAATTATTCTGAATACACGAAAGGCCTTGGAATAATTTTTCTTTTTCCTTGTGGATTTGTATCAGTCATTCATTTCACGTGTTTATGAAATTCATCCCATAGCCATATACTGTATATTATATTAGGCCTAATATTAGCCGAGTGAGGTGATAATGATTAGGCCTACTATAATTACCAAAATAATGAAATTGAATGTATGATATGATGTTAGGTCGACACCAGTTTGGATTACACCCAAGCAAGGTATTAATAAGGCTATAAAAGGTCATAAAAAGCACTTTTTTTTTTGCGCTTAATTAAGAAAATAAATCATTTATTCGTTCACAGTGATTAATACAGCAATGAAGGTGTTTACGGTGATTAACAATTATATAACGGCATTTATAGTATGCTAAATATGACTGAGGATTAACAAATAAGGAAATGGTTACACAGATTAATTGTTAAGTAATATACTAATTTAGGTAGGCTAATGATATGCAAACATGAAACATAAACAAGATGCTGCAGCCTAATAACGACTGGAAGGAATGCACGTAAGTTGGTACACTGTAAATGCCGCAGAGCAATTTTTAACCTAGTGAGTGGGCGACATGAATGTCACCGAGTGAAGAAAATTTGTCGCCCAGTAAATGAAATTTTAGGGTACTGGGCGACAAGGAATTTTCAAAATTTGTAAAAATAGAATTGTCTTGGGAGCATTGTCTTGGAAGCCATATAAATACATATAATACATGCACATATGCCACAATTAAAACTGTTTATCCTAAATGTAAATATGAAATTTACATTGAATATTTATATAGAAATAATATTAGAAAAATTAGTTTACTTTTAGATAATTATGTCATTAGTGAGTATAAAGAATGTTAAATAATTTCTGCCAAAATGTTACAAAATGCTGTTTGGAAAAGCTAAAATGTGTTGGCTTCCGGACCTCGCTGGGGGAGCTACCGCTCACCCCAGACCCCCTAGCTTAATGACTCGTGCCATTGGCGCTCGCCGATTTACACCCCTATCTGTATCAGAACCGGTTGTTAAGAAATTGGCAGCACATCCCTGCCTTAATCCCCCCTCCCACTTCCCGATCTGCCTTTGTCGCCCAGTGGGAAAAGCTTTAAAAATGCTCTGGTAAGTGGATTACGCAATACACTGACTTAAGTAGGCTAGAGTTACGCATAAATGGAACATGGAATAAATGATGCAGCCTAATGATAATAGAATTTATGCGTGTACGTTTTAGTACACTGAATGGATTAAACCGTCAATAATGAAATGCTTAAAAGGATCACATAAATCAGTGGTGCACAAACTTTTTTGATGTGAGGGCCAAGCGAAGAAAATAACTAAATGTATTAGCCTACTTACTTTCCATCTAAGTCATAAATTGGGTCACTTTTATATTCTAACTTTTTCATTGAATTGAAAAGACCCGTGGGGCCACTGAAAAGACCCGTGGGGGACACATTTGGCCCACGGGCCAGGGTTTGTGCATCACTGAGTCATAAACAAACGGATGCAAAGTATTTATGGATTACATGAAAGAACACAATAGCAGGATGATACGCGATTATGGTATTGGAAAGACACTTGAACTGGGCCTACTGCAGTCTTAACGGGAAAGTTAGTTTGAACGGTATTAAAAGCACTTTAGGTATAGCCTAATCATGCCGCTGTGATTACGCTCTGTAGGCTTAGTGAGCATTGGTTAAGAACGAGGCACAGAGAGCTTACCGACATTGTTGAAAATACCTCTTGAGATGAAGAGATGCTTGAAGGTTGACCTTGTTGAACGTAGGCCCGAAAATACCTCTTGGGATGAAGAGATGCTTGAAGGTTGACTTTGTAGAACGTAGGGCCGAGGTAAAGTTGACCGTTCTATTGAAGCTTGTTGAATGGGCACCGGCCGACTTGAGGTGAAGGGTGAGTTAAACCAAGGTCAGAAGGATGTCGCCTCAAGTGTTGATTCGCTTCGTGTAGAGTTGAGATGTTACTTGAGGGACTGAAACCGGCTGAAGTCAAACGGCGCTGGGTTTCGAAGGATTGCTTCTGCAGGCGGTCTGTAGAAGGTCTCGCTTGATGATAGACCTGAGCTTTGAAGGAACAGCAGCAGGCCGCTGTCCAGCGAAGGCCGGAGAGCGGGTGGTTTGACGTGTGGTGCTGCTGACGAAGGATGCTGAGACGTGACGAACAAGACGAGAAGTGATGACTGCTGAGAGACGAAGTGAATGAGTGAGTGAGAGAGAGAAAGTGTATCCGTGGACCCTCACTTTTATAGACTCTTAGGACGCCGAGTTTTCGCGGGTCTTTCTGAGAAAGACAAGCGTCCTTATTGTTTCTCTGTCCTTGACAACCACGCGTGTTCTTCGATACTTGATGATTCCAAGATGTTTGGGAATGGCGGTGAAAATAATTCATTTGGCTGTTTCGAGATCGAGAGAGAGATCGAGAAGCTGAGTTAGGAGCCGAGAATGATATAATTAACTGTGCCTTCACTCGAAACATTGATAACTCGAAACACAGTCTTCGCCAGTTTGGTTCCAAACGCCTCCATTTATAAACAGAAGTTCATAAAAGAAGTTCTTATTTAATGCAGACAGTTTCAGAATTAAGACATTGAACTCCTAATATACATATTTTCCATATCTGCTTCTTTAATCTTTGGATAAGAAAAGTAAATTTATTTATTCTAAATATTAATGTACACTTCAATTATTACTAGAAATTTGTTTACTTCGTTGAGATGAGATGTAAAATGTAGATCTTCCAGAGAAGCGAGAAAAAATAGTTTACATGCAAGTTTTGAGAGAAACGATTTATTCCTCCGAGTTAAAATAATTACTATCAAATACAACGCATTTACACGAATTAATTTAATGAGTTTTTATTGAGAAAGAAACAAAATAAATTTAATTTTTAACAAATGCTTTATTTTTTTTATTATTATTTCAAGATTTAGCGATACAGTCATAATTCATTTGTTATCCCTTAAAATTAATTTTTTTCTATGTTAGCAATTTCTATTTAATGCCAAACTTTGATATAATTACGCTACAAGGCGTTACAAAGACAAGACTCAAAGAAGACCCTTTCGGCCCACTCGCCATTCGGGGAGTTTCCCATTATTAAATTAATTCATTTTTTTTAACTATTCTAGCAGTAATAGAAACCTGGATAGAAAACCATAAGGCTTTCTCCACACATCCCGCTCCCTCCCCGCCAAAAGCGGATATGGAAAAAGGTTGAAGAAAATACCTTTATCCTAGAAAAGGTAGCCAAGGAAATTTTACAGGAAAGAGGAGAATATATAAACTAGCTCGACAGTTACGTTATTCACATACAGAAATCATACATTAGAGAGAATGGTTGTATAAACTAACAATATATTTGTGCTGATCATATATGAACTACTTCGTATTGTCACAAAAACCTTGAACATACTGTATATTTTGATTTTATACAAAGTATTTACAGCCCTATTTACTAGGTGTCGGGCCAACGAAGACCCCATGGCCCATTGCAGGCTCGCCCCAAAAGGATTGTCTACATCCATGAACGCGCAAAGCCCTCACCCACCTTTCACATACACCCAGGATAGGGAAGAGAAAAAAAAGAAGAAATAAGATGGGTGGAAACACAACTTTACCTCGCCTAATCCATGCCATGCATTTTTTTTTTTTTTTAGTTTTTGTTCATTTGAAAATTATGTTTCTACAAAATATTTATCTAGTCTATTAACAAAGCAGGGAAGTGTGAGAGCGCTTTTTCTGTAGTTGTATGTCTATAATGTGTATGTCTATAATGTGTATGTCTATAATGTGTATGTCTATAATGTGTATGTCTATAATGTGTATGTCTATAATGTGTATGTCTATAATGTGTATGTCTATAATGTCTCTCGCCATGTAAGGTGTTTAATTATGTAGTAAGTGACATAGTGAGTCGTTCATACTTCGCGGCGTTGTACCACCACGAGAAGAGAGAAAATCTCTTTCCGGCGAGGAATTTCAGTGGGAGGTCCCTGTATCTATCTCCGTGTACTTGTCCCTCAAAGAATGGAAGTGTTTCGTGGGTGATCACCTGTTGATGCTACGGCGAATTCAAGTATCCCATTTAGAAGTGTTTATAAGGAGTGACTAAAAAATGAGTTGCTCGATGGCTGATCATGCTATGCGAGGCACAATGCAACTAGAGACGTCTCTCTAAAGTTGGGGGAGGACTAAGTGTAGGAGTAAATGTTTAAAGAAGCCCCTGCAGGGTTACGTTGTAATACTATTTTCTTAAATTATATTACATGTGAAGACGGTCTTAAACCCTGTGTATATTCAGAACTTTGTCCAGCCTATTTTTAAACATGTTTACACTTTGGCTTGAAACAATCTTCGAGAAAAAGTTGGTTCCAGATATTAATATTTTATAGAAGAAATTACCACAGATGGAGGTATTAAATGTTTTAAGTTCCAATTTAATTAAAACCATTATTTCTTGTCGGATTGGTATTAAATGTGAATAATTTCTTGTAGTTTACCCTGTCTATTTCATTGAGTATCTTTAAAACTTGAATAAGCTGACCGCGCAACCTCATGGTCTCTAAAGTATACAGATTTAAGCGCTCTAATCTACAATCTACGTTGGTAGTTTTGCAGTCTCATTGAAGGGATCAATTTTCAGATAAATATTTCAGACAAAAATTTCATATTTCAGAAAAAAAAATGTAGATTACGAAGTCGACATGGCCGTAAGGTTCACAGTTTTATGACATCACATAAATTATCGGACAATGAACAATTACGAGATGGGACCAATTGATTTTCGAGTAATCTTTGTACAGTATAAATGCTGTAAATATATTTGTTCAAATGGACGTTGCAACGTAGTAAAATTATGTTCTTTATTAGTCACACACATTTTCAACTATTTCTTTTAACAAGTATAACGACCTATTCTTATGAGTCGCTGTTGATGATTTACAGTTAGTCCGAACAAATTCCCTAATACCAACCGCACATAGAAACGCAGAAATCACAGGATCCTGTTCCACAAACTGGAGGATCCTATCTGCTTGGTATACATATAGCTGGTGAGGGAAGCTATATTTTGGAGCCTCTTTGCTAGTGACCCGTTGGTCTTCCATCGTGAAAGAGGAAAACTAGTATTTGTCATTTACCATTACTTATTAGGAACTTTTAATTAATAATAATTAAAAAAAATTGTATAATAGGATAGGATAATACTCCAATGCTACAGAAAACAACGTGCTGGTATTTTACTAATAATTAATTAAGGAATATATACAAGACCATTACATTCAAAGAATTAATTCAAAGTATTAATATTAATACTGTATGTATTGCACAATACTCCAAACCACAAAAGAAAACAATAAATCAAAGTAACCGAAACTTATATTAAGAACTCATACACTATCTACACACACACTATAGTGAATTTAATTTTCCCCAGAAGAGTTCCTCGTTCCATGCACGGTCTGTGTGTAACAAAAGTTTCTCAGGGAATGTTTAAATTTAAATATAATATTAAATCTAAGTGGAATAATCACAATTTAAGGTGGAATAGGAGCATTGGGACTCTCGAACCCGCGTCGTGTGGTTTCAGAATCCTTCCGATCACGCCATCTTAATGAACCACCTTCGTTTTTTTTAAGTGCAACAGATCCCTAAAATTGTCGAACATGAAAAAAAATTCTCGTGGATCCTTCACCAAAGTGTCGTTCAGAATCTGTAAAAAACCTATGCCAAATAGGGTTAAGGAACTTGTTGAAACAATAAGGGACATGCTACTAGTAGGGGGGATTGATTAAATTGTTTTCAAAGGCCACTACAAACTATTTAATAGTGACCTTTGAAAACAATTTAATCAATCCCCCCTACTAGTAGCATGTCCCTTATAGTTTCAACAAGTTTCTTAACCCTATTTGGCATAGGTTTTTTACAGATTCTGAACGACAGTTTGGTGAAGGATCCACGAGAATTTTTTTCATTTGTTCGACAATTTTAGGGATCCGCTTATGTTTTTGTAATGTAGCAAAGATTATATATGCATATAAAGTTGTTATAATAAGTGGCTGTTATAATAATTGTTATAAGTGTCATAAGATGTCTCGTGTAATAATATACATAAAATTGTCAGATAATTAATCAAACAGTATGTCAGTATGCTAGGTTAAGTGGCTATGTTGGCCTTATTTTTGTATTAAGTTCAGTGTATACGTAAGATTGTACTTGTATGTTAGGTTAAGTGAATGATCCGCAATAAAGATAGATGTTTTGTATAAACGAAACTTATGCGGCCCTCGTAACAACAATCAGTTGTTACACCTAAAGCTTAAAGGCCAAATTAAATAAAATAAATAGTCGAGCTTCACAATTATTCATATCATTGTAAATTGAAAAGAATGTATTTATTTTATTATTAATAAAGGTTATTCTATTCAATTCAATTCAATTCAATTTTAAGACTGCAGATTGTATACGTACATTACGTACAGAAACGGATAAAAAAAGCTTACTCTATTTAATTAAGAAATTCACCTATAAAGTAGGTAGATAGATCAATCATCACGAATCCCAAATGCGCGCGCAGTTAGCTGTAATAGCTAGTTTACTTACCAAAAAAGAAAGATAAATAATTAATTACCAAGATGGAAGGAAGGTCTACTGTCGAAGAAGAAATTGGATGGAGAAAGAGAAAGAGGACTTGGCAGCAGGATGGAACGGTCGGTTCTCCAATCACAAACAGCAAAACATAAATTATAGAGTTCAACAAAATATTGATACTGAGAGCTAGGTTTAATAATACTTTAAGAGAAGGCATAACTCCGCGAAACTTAATATTTACCGATAATAGATACATTAAGTTAAAAATGTTTATTATAAATATATAAATACATAAAAAACATTTTCTTTGTTGGTTTTTTACATTTTTTATCTTGTAGGCGTAGTTTTTATGTAATCCGGGGGTTAAAGAGTATGACATTCGAAACAGTTTAACAGAAGTTCATAAAATAAATGAATTTTCCTAAAAAAAAAAATTTATTTGTTTTTATCCTAACAGTAAGTTACTTTTAAAATAATAAAAACTCCTTAAATTAAGATTTTGATGAGAACTTTGTAAGAGTTGTTTTCTTACTAATAACTGATTTTATATAATTCAACTACGCTGATTTTGAATAAGGCGGCCATTTTTTTCTATCACGTAAGGATTTTCTGTAAACGAAGGGAAAAAACAACAAATATTTATTTCAATTTACATTAGGTACCTATTTCTCTTTGTTATACTAATTACAAATGCAAACAACTTTAAAAAGAAAGACTATTAACGTCATTATATATTCATCTTTATTTGTCCTGAGTTTTCTTGCGAGATCTATGCCTTTTAGTCTCGAATGTACACGCTGTTCCTTTTCTTTTATGTAATAATTCTGGAGTACCCCGTTTCAACATCCAGCAGTAAACAGCCATCATGCTGATGTCCCACCTTCCCTGATATCTCTTCTCCATTTCTTTGATTTCTTGGTGAAACCAAGCATTTATAGGCAGCAAGTTTTTAATCAAAATTTAATGAAAATTACTTACATATGAAATATGACATTTTGTGAAAAATCCGTACGTGATGGCGAAAATTAATATTATTTTCGGAATCAGCGTGCAAAAATTACTATATAAGTGATAAAATATTTCGGACAACAAACCATCGCAGGCCTGTTTATTAAAGTAATTTGGTTTTATATTAAAAAATGTTTGCCCTTTTAAAATAAAAAGTCAAAGAAAATGGTGTTGTAATGGGGAACTTAAATAAAATTTACTATTAAATCTTAATTTAGAATCCAATCCAAACCGGTTTGCCTCTTAAAATAAATCTTAAAAATGTAACTATACAGACTGGCCTAGAAATTGGGATCGGGCGAAATATATTAATTATTTATTTGTGTGTGGTTGTAAGAAATCCAGCCCTTAAACGTCAACAATTTTCGTTTGGATTCCAGCAAGATCGGTGATAAGTTTAAATTTACAGGCTTGCTACGTTGCAAGCTAGGTTAGAACAAAATCAGTTCGATCGTAACTTTTCGACCCACTTTTTACAGTGTCTTAGTACAGTACTTCTACTTTCTCATTCGCAAGAACTTGTTTTATACCTTGTAAATGTTCACAGGCTTACCAATTAGTATTAACAGTATTTTACCGTAATACGGGAGCATATATATTGATTTATAGTACAGTACAATACTACGTATACCGTAATATTAAAATTGACCATTATAAAATTAACAATAATACATACCAAAGTTCTAAACCTCACCATTATTTGTTCTTCACAAAAACAAGTCGCCGCAAGAAGATAAATCCATTCCCTTCATAAATTTTACTAATCAAATGTGAAAACTTTCAATTTTCATCTTTTTACATTTCAAATTTGTTTACATGCTTTTCCTTAGCTCACTACACAATATATGGTACAATGTTACCCATATACCATATCTAAAATGTTAAATAGTTTTATTACTCAGTAAAATGATAAATTTTTTATTTTTAGTTTCATAAATTGAATACCAATATTTAAAGCACTGTAATTAGTTTTGCTTTGTTGAAGGTATTTTCTTTCAACAATGTCAACAACAACAAAATTTTGTCACTAAAATTTCAAATCCCTGATCCCTGGTGGCCAGTTTGGGGGGCGGAAAAAAAAAAAAAAAAAAAAAGGGATATATAATTTGGGTTTATAAAATTATTAAAATACTTAAAATAAAGTAAACATAATAAGATTGTTTAATATATAAATTATAAAGTACAACTTAATATAGAATTATTATAAATATAGAGTAGGAGATTACGATAGTTTATAATATTTAGATATTAATTAGTTAGAGAAAATGTAAATTTATGGGCAATAAACTTTGCCTTTTTCGTGAATGTAAACACCTCTCCCACCGCAGTGAGGTCGCGTCAGAAACAGGCAGGAAGCGCCTCAATCGCCCACATTCACTTCATCAGCTGACATGACAATAACCCACCCGCTTCAGGGCAACATTATCCACAGCCCAACTCCACAGAATACTCCACGGTTTACCCAGACCACTTCATACACCTGAGTCGGCACATTGCCAGCCCGTCGCCCCCCTTATACCTCATCGCTCCACGTTTTTCGATCTAGCGCGCATCCTTCACCCTCCCAGACGTCCAGGTCCCGCTGACCCAAAGCCTCCCTCACCTCATCCTTCCATCTCCTCCTCGTTCTGCCCAAACCATTTTAACACCCACTCATCTACTCTCTTCACAAGACTCCGACTCCCACACCTCTCACGGATAACCATGTTTCTCACATGATCAATCCGCCTCAACCCGCAGATCGTCCTCAAGCATTTCATTTCCAGTACATCCACCCTTTTCCTTTCCTTCGCCACCCATACCACATCCATACAACACTGTTGGCACTACTATACCTTCATACATACCCATCTTCGCACCCATAGACATTGATCTCTCCTTCTAAACACTTCTTAGTGTACCCAGTATCTTTGCCCCTTCTTCCACCCTGTGACCCACCTCTGCCTCCATAGTCCCATTCCTCGCCACATCCACCGCCCAAGTACCTGAAACAATGAAACATGCCACTTCTTCCATTTCCTCACCATACAAACTTACACTCGTCGTTCACGAACCTCCCTTTTACAGCACCACATAACTTTACTCTTATTCACATTTACTCTTATCTTCTTTCTTTCACACACCCTCCCGAACTCAGTTACCAGTCTCTCTAGCTTCTCTCTCGAGTCTGCCACCAGAGCCGTATCAGCCGCATACAACAACCGATTCACTTCCCAAAAACCTCCCCCCGCAACATACTTCACTCCCGATATTGAGATTTGAAGAATGTCAATTTTGTAAAACAAAAATTAAGTTACTATACGTATATCGATGTACTGTACATCGATATACTATATTAACTTAATTTTTGTTTTACGAAATTGACGTTCTTCAAATCTCAATATCGGTCCTTTCACACAGTTAACAATTCAAACTTTATTTTCAAGTGCAACATTATTATACTGTATATGTATTGTAATCATGCCAACATTTGCCTGTTTTTCATAACTGAACGATAAACCTTTCTGCTGGCATGCGAACAGAGGTCTCCATTATTAACCCATGTAGGCACAGTACTTTGTATGGTGATTCAACATTTAAATATGGCATTCATGTTGTTCAACATAATGTATTAATGCTTGGAGTATCAAAATGCCTGAATTATTGTACTCAAAATTAGTTTTGTGTAAGTCATATTAATCAGTTTTGTGAAACGCCTGTATTTTAGGTGATATTTTTTGGGTCTAGCAATAATGTTTTTAGGCAAAAAATAAAATATATATCATGTAAAAGAATGTTTTTATAGATAAATTGATATAGTGTAGCACTAGAGCTTTCAGAAAATGTATAACTTCATGGGAAATAAACCTTGTCTTCAAAGATTTCAGTTGTAACGCGCGAACTGAAAACATGGATACACGAGTACCTGCACATAGCTGAAGTTAATGGCTGATTTTAGTTTTACTATCTTAGCACACTCAGAATGGAAGACAACATGCCAAACTTGTATGTCCAGATGGTGCAGATCATTTTAGGACATGTACATTTCTGTACGAAGGGGGTATTAAACTCGAAAAACATGGCCTGTTATCAGGGTTGGCCGCTCGCCTATATCCAATGATATAATATTTATACATACGTATTGCGTATTAAGAGGACGCTTCCAAACTAGGAATTAACCAAACAAAGAAACAATTATTTGCTGCCAATACTTTCAGCTGCCAAGTTTGGTTAGATAACATTAAATATTAATTTTTTATCTTATTCATATTATTAATTTGCCCATCATATGAAACAGATTTTCTTTTATTTTTACAAGGATTCTGAATATCCTTTTTTTTTCTAAGGTTTGGGTGAAGTGTTCTGCGGAATGTTAACCATGTTGGGTATTTTTGTTCTTTTATTTCATTTTCCATGGTTCTTTCCATGGTTTTTCTTTGCGACTCTGCTGACATATAACTCATTTCTCCCAATTTGTTGACAGCCTCTGTTTCTTCGCCTGTACAAATTTTAATGGACTTGAGTCAGGTTCTGCCATGCTTGATATAGATGATCGTCTGGAATAAAAATAACAATAAACTGTGGTTTTCAACAATACCACACATTTGCAAAATATTTGTCACAGAACATATTTGTCTTCTTCTAATATTGCGATAATAAAAGGAGGAAGTAAATTTAAAACTGGGCCTAACCTATAACAATACATGATTGTATTACGTTTTACTATAATGTGATAATTCAATTGTGTATCTAGATAGTAAACACTTATAATAAACAGTATAGGTTGATTAGTTCACAGTATTTCAGTTCGAAACTAAAACAAATTATCATCTGGATAAAGTTTCAGGTATTTTCTAGGTGTTTGCTTATATTGGCGTTTCCATGGCAACCGCACATCAAAAACTGAGGCCAACACTTAAAAATGTGTTCACTGAACACTAAGGACTAATAAAAAACATTACAACTTTCTGTACAAGGGGGGAATTAAAATTGTTTAAATCGGGGTCTGGCCGCTCGCCTATTAACACCAAAAAATTTCAACTCTCGAGATATGGTAGAAATGAGGAACTTAAACAGACTGCATATTATGCTCCAAATAGACAGGAAATTCAGAGAAGCACGAAAGCGGTCGACTTGGGGGCTAATAATGACCGATGATGCCAAATTCGATACAAAATCAGATAGCAATACACAAAGCAAAAAGAGTCGCGGGACAGGTACTGAGAACGTTCAAAAGGAGGGACAATACAGTAATGATTTCCCTGCAGAGAACACTGATCATACCAAAACTTGAACACTGCTCAGTTTTGACGTCCCCATATAAAAAGGAAGAAATTCATAAACTAGAAGAAACGCAGACATTTTACAGCCAAAATTAATAGCTGCAAAGAACTCAACTACTGGGAAAGACTATGTAAACTATCATAAATCTGTACTCCCTGGAAAGAAGAGAGGGGTACACCATAATTTACATATGGAAAATGATCGAAAAACTGGTACCAAACCTCAAACTAAACCCAATTACCATCCAAACAGCGCTAGAAAATAGGAAAGGCAGAATGTGTAGTGTTCCCAAATTAAAGGCCCGACAAGGGACCTCCTCAACACTGAAGGAAAATAGCTTGGTTGTCAGGGGGCCAAGACTTTTTAACCAGCTTCCAACGGACCTCAGACACGTTACAGGGATTAAAGTTGAATTCTTCAAGAGAAGACTAGATGCCTGGCTCAGGACGATACCAGATGAGCCGGGTGTACCTGGCTATGTGCGGTGGAGAACAAGAGCAACTCGCTCCTCCACCAAGCCAGGACTAGAAGCGGGGCCACAGTTTGACCTTCATGTGAAGAGAGACCGACGCATGGAACCCAAACGAGGTTAACCTATATTATTTATATATATATTATATATTACTGTGTGTATATATACTGCAATTAAATTTTTGTATTTTGTAAAAATAGCAAATAAACTAATAATATATAAGCATGGAAATTCCCAAATATGAAATATTTTCCTGCGCCACATCATGAGATAATATAAATTATAAAAAAAGCAACATTTTTTTTATTTTTCAGCGTTGTATTAAAGCTATATAAACAAGGGTTGACCATTTTCCTGTCAGTTATTGGAGAAGATTCTTGCAGAAAGGTAAGTTCAGTTTTACCTAAAATTTCCGAACAGTAATTTAAAACACTACTATATATATATATATATATATATATGGTGAACTGAAAGTCGTGCTTGTGGAATATTTATTAAAGCGAGTGATGTCTGAATTTAAGGCCGTGAAGTCGTTTATCTCTGTCAAATCTGTTAATAAATAAACTATAACAGAATTTCTGTAACATCCTACATTTGGCACACTCCTTTTTCTCAATTTTTTTTTGTGGCTTTCGTGAAGTTTTTGGTTTACGAGTGACGGTCACAAATCATTCGTTTTCTACCACCAAACCTCACAGAATGGTACGCAACGTCCGTCGTAATATTTTATGCATAAAAGGATTGACACAGGGGCTCCCCTCCAGGGGTGGTGATTGATACGACTAGAGACACCACTTTAGTAAATTTACTTTTTTTCACAATGCAAACTTTTTGTAACGGAAATTTTTATGTACAAAAGAACATTGTCTTTTGTTCTTTGAAAACATGGCAAAATGTGTACCTCATCTATGAGCTAAATAGACACCAGAAAACTCTCTTTGAGGCAGATTTTGATACCCCCCCCTCACCCAAATCCTGGAGTAGCCCCTGATTGACATCATGTAAACAGTTTCACGGCCTCAACTTTGAAGATTTACTGAAATCATAAATATTCCACATGGGACGGGAACTTTTGGCTACAAAAAGAAGACCCGCACAAAATATATATATATAAAATTACATTTTTTCTATTTCTAGATATTAATTACCGAAAAACAAAAAAAAATGAAGTTTCTTTTCGTTTTGGCGTTGATGATGGCGGCCATTTTGAATGGTGAGTGTTTGTTTCTCATTTTAGAGAGATTTCTCCTCTTTAAAACTGTCTGAATCAGAACACTTTCTCACAACAACCATGGTTAGATATTTACCACCCAACGCAAATAAATCATTCAACCAACCATGCTTATTTCTCTGACAAATATAAATGGTTGGATTGACCACTTGGTTAAATAGTTAAGCAATGTATTTGTTTGCGAGTGTTTACGTTCTAATAAAATCTCGAACGAGATATACGGAAAGTGATTAAGAAAGTTGACAAAAATAAATAGACACCATGATGATTATCCTCATCAGGGCCGGATTAAGACCTTTAGAGGCCCTAAGCACTTAAAAGATTTTGGTGCCCCATATATGTAATTCAAAATATAAACAAAAATAAACCATAAAATAAAATTTTATTTTTTGAAATGAAACAAAACTTACAGTAAGATGGAAAATAATGTTTATTTTTGTATACTTCCACTTCATTTATATTTGAAAAGTTTTCTCCTACTTTTTTTAATTGCAAAGTCTTTGATCAGATCCTCAAAACTAATCTTACGTAACACATCTGCTTCTATACTTAGTAGAGATAAGGCATCCAGCCTGCCTTGTTGTTCTGTTGGTATTTTTAATATACTTCAACTGAGAAAATGAACGCTCAGCTGAGCAATTTGTGACCATTAATGTTAAAAATATACGAAAGGCAATTTCTACATTTGGGAAGGCACACTCAATATTGTCTTCTACAATTATTTTATAAAGTTCAGCATGACTGAATCTTGTTTTTACATTTACTATAGCACACGAAAATATTTAATCTATATGTATTTTTAATATGGCGCTCAAAGATTTGATATAAACAAAATAATAACGCAAAGCGTAAAGTGTGTGATTACAACGAAATATATTTATTCTCTCAAAAGGGTTGTTGTTCACTACAAATTCAAACAATGAAAAAAAATAAATACTATATATGAATATATATAATCAAGTTTTCAACAGCTTATAGGCTATAAGCCGCGATTATAATAGTATAATAAATCCATGGTAAATCCGACAATGGAAAATTTCTGTGGTGCCCCCCTTCCCTTGATGCCCTAAGCACGGGCTTATTTTGCTTAATGGTTAATCCGGCCCTGATCCTCATGGATAAATGGCAAAGCTCATCGATGGAATGCCAGAACGTGCGTCAGCTTTACATAATGCAGCAAAAGGGAAAAACAACACTATTCTAAATATATTTATTCAATAGATGCGTTATTATTTATTGTAAATCAAAAACTATGGAAAACCAAACGGTGTCCATTTATTTTTGTTAACCCTCTGTATATCTCAGTCAAATTATATTCTTAATAATTGTAGAAGAAATTCTTACATTTATTTCGCGGTGGAATTATGGAATTATCTCTACTAAATGACTTAAAATGAATCGCTATTCATCCACTTTTTATAAAGCAATCAAAACTTAATAAATTTCAAAAGTTGTGTTTTAGTGTTACATATATAAAATATGTTACAACTAAAAAGTTTCTCAGGGGACCATTTTATGTTATACAGACTGTGCATGGAACAAGGAACTCTCTTGAAAATATTAAATCCACTTTAGTTCGAATAAGTAATGATAAATGACAAATACTATAGTTTTTCTTTTTCCATGATGAAAGACCAACGGGGTCCTTCCTATCTGCTCAGCAGATAGCTGGTGACGGAAACTATATTTTGGGGCCTCTTTGCTAGTGACCCGTTGCCCACGTTGAGCTTCAATCATGAAAAGGAAAAACTTTATTATTTGTCATTTACCATTCCTTATTCGGACTAGGGTGAATTTAACTTTCCAAGAAAAATTCTTCGTTCCACGCACGGTCTGTGTGTAACATAAAATATATTGAATTAACCCGAGAGTGGCGCCGCCGGGTAAAAAAATTACCCAGTCTCATATAAGCCCATACGGGGGCTAAAAAGAGCGCTACCACTCTCGGGTTAATAATAATGATTCTATTTTGTTCAAATACCCATCAATGAAATAATGATAAATACTTTATTTTTAACCTTTTACCCATTTTGGTCTTTCAGGGTAGGCTACATATGAAAATTTACATTTTTATATAATTTTATATACAAAAATATTATTATTATCACTATTATTATTATTAATATTATTATTACAGGAATAATGTTTGGCATCTTCTCATTTTCAGTTTCATTTGGTCTTCCTCATCATCACGTTTACCACCGAACAGATTATATCGATTGTCCGATCGATCTGAAAGTGGAGCTAGTTTGCGCATCTGACGGACTTACATACGTCAATAGTGAAGATGTCGTGTGTGCACAAGTAGACGACCCAGGTACGTCATTAATTTTAGTTTCAGTCGATGAGCAATTACTGCAGTTTTGTTTATAAACTCCTTTTAATTTATTAGAAGAAAGCATGATCCAGAGCGAGGTTACCAACTAGCGGCTCACGGGCCACATCAGGCCCGTGACGCAGTTTTGGCTGGCGCCTGGCATGAATAATTTTGATTCTTGACGGGTATACATTTCTTTAATAATTATTTTAAAGCACATTTTTTTGGGCACCCATAATTCACTGTAGAGGCCTGGCCCCCAAAGAGTTCTGGGTGAAAGGGAATGGTCCCTACGCAAACAGAAGTTGGCCATCCCTGCCACGGGTTCGCTTCCCGGTGACGGCAGACGGCGCTCAAGCTCACCCAGTTGGTCATCCTTCCTTACAAAAAATATTCGTTGATTGATAAATGGGTATCCTGGGTAAGGCGGTACCGGGCTGCTGATTGGGAGGCCTAAGATCGAATCCGGAGAAGGATTTTGTAATTTCCGAGTTCTCGGGTGGGCTGTGGTACGGATTTCACGTTAAGCTGTAGGTCTAAGGTCGGGCAACAAACTTTACCTTTGTCAGAATGAACAATTCGGATTGGAGGAAACTAAGGTTTTTATGACTAAATTATCTAGATTTTAAATTTTTCTTAGCAATTATTATTTTATTTGTACGATTTTTTTTCTTTCAAAGATTTGTTCATTGTTCATGACGGAGAATGCTGAGGAGTCATCTTGGAACATACGTATAATCTATTAAGAATTAGCGTCGTTACACTCCCGATGAAGCTAAGCCTTGAATAGAATCACTTTGTACCAACTTTATTAAGAAACAAACAAATGTATTTTACATTCATTATTTTGTTAGTATTAATAAAGAGTTAAGGTATATTAAATACCCGTCTATCATTATTATCTTTACACAAGACTTGTTTAATGTTTATGCAATTTGAACCAACATTATTTTTATTATTAATGTATCCGCAAATAAAATTACTGTAAAAAAGCGTTATTTTTTACTGTTCATGGATGGGAGTATGTTTAGGAGGACCTCGGAAAGAACTTAAAAGAGAGAATAGGATTATCAGCATATAAGTGATGATTACCTCCTTGAAGGGAAGGAGTAGGAAAGAGTTTCACTCTGCATACTAAAGAGAAGTTAATACTTTTAATTCTTCGCATCATACTAAGCATGAACCCTTAATTTATTATACTAAACATCTCAAAACAATTCAGTATGTTTGCTACGAAACGTTTAGCCAAGTATGAACCTTAGTCGGTTTAAAATATACAGGGTGATTCAATCGCTGGTAGCCCCAGAGTATTAGCGATACTCTGGGGCTACCAGCGAGTGAATCATCCTGTACAAAGCGCGACCAATCTACAACATGGAAATCGAGTGAAAGTTAAAGATGGGAATTTTGCTCAAAATATCATCATCATCATCATCTTCACTCTTATAAATGTTGAGATTAAATCCTTTTATTTTGTGATAACTTAATCTTTCGACGGTTCTATTTATTTTTATTTAACAACAACAATGGCAAACTTATAACCTAAAAACAACCGTGTTATTTTAACCCCAATAAGCTCCCAGCCATTGATTAATTTAAATTACGTTACTTTGACACTTTTAAAAATAAAAAAAACGTTTGGGGACTCCAAGAACTGTTGAAATGATAGAGCGGAGTTTATTTAGCACCAATCTGGGTTAAATTAACTCGGTTTTAAAATGGTTCCTAATTGGCGTTAGGAACAAGCTTTGCTAAAACAATTATTATTCGATATTATTATTATTCAACAGTATTAAAACACAAATGATTCATTATATGAACTTTATCAAAACTAACAATGACATTTGAAGTCCATTTCTTTTCCTACACTTCTTTAAATTTGTATTTCTGTACAAAACTAACTCTTCAAAAAATACTGTAAAAATGGATGTGAAATTAAGTAAATGACTGTCATTTGTAATAGTATTTTCCCAGTTTTTCAGAACAGTAAAATACATTTTGAAATCTGAATTACAAAGAATATTTTCCTGAGCTGGATTTTGCTGTTGTTTTTGGTATTAACAATTTTTAATAGCTTAATTATCATAATAACTTAAATGATAACTCATTACTGTAAATTTAGAGAATGCATTGTAAAATTTTAGACCACAAGCTCATTGTTGTTTTAACAGCCAACAATTATTGTTAAAACACCGTGTGTATCTTCCACATTAACGGTTAACATTTCAGTCGAAAAGTCAGTACTGTTAATTTGAGGAGTGTATTGCAAATTTTTATGTTACAGTTTGAATGGATAATTAATACACTCAAGATATTACTATGATAAAATAAGTTCTCAAAAAAAACGGAAAAACGCCAGTCAGTGTACAACGAAGGCTAATCTATATAAAATTCAGATCGGTTGCGTGTATCTATTTTACTTCAAACGAACATAGTTTATAATGTATGACCCCTACTATATTTTGAATCTTTAACGATCCATTTAAAACTATGATAGATGCAGTTTTGAAACCCGTCTTAATCGATTCGGGAAACGAACATTAAGAACGGAAGTCCTGCAATAATCTCAAAACAGTTTGCTAGCCATTATATCAACCGTAAATAATTTCGAGTCTACAGCGGCTGCGTGACACTTAGAATCTGATACGTTCGAAATTAAGATATGATACTGCTGTAGGGTACGCGCAGAAGGGTCCTGAAATCTTTCGCATTCGCACTTGGTTCGAACGAACGGTACTTGTAGGTTATCTCCCCGCCACCAATTTTGACAGAATATTTTCGTTAAAACTAACGAAAATTTCACGACTTAACCTAACCAATTATCAAGGGCGTACAGTTGATCTATTAGTAAATAGTAAATACTATTCCAGAAACAAACAATGTTATAATTAATAATAGATCAACTGTACGCCCTTGATAATTAGTTAGGTTAAGTCGTGATATTTTCGTTAGTTTTAACGAAAATATTCTGTCAAAATTGGTGTGTGGGGGGGGGGGGGGAGATAACCTACAGTACAAGTAACAAGTACCGAACGAACTGTGGTATAATGATTATTCCACTTATTTTCAAAATGGTATTAATACCCAAGGAAACGCTAGAACGAGTATAAATATACTTAATACGCAACCCTATAAGGGTAGTGACTAACCTAACTCGGGCATCAGTTGACCTAAACCGGGCATTATTCGCTCTAACCCAGGCATTAATAATAATATTATGCTTAATAATAATTAGAACCCCTTACCTGCTATTAATATTCTGGATTATATAGAGATGTAGCGGCAATAAGAAAATGATGGAAATATAGACGATGCATGTAAAAAAAATATCAAAATATCATATATTCTTTTATTTATAAAATACAAAAAATTATGAAATTTCCACCCGACACTTCATAAATAAACTATTGCCTACCCAGTGATATAATATTTATACATATACGTTGCGTATAAAGAGGACGCCTCCAAACTAGGAATGGATCTTTCCCGTTTGGGGGCTAGCAGCGAATTTTAATGAAAATCGGTATACTAATGTAGATTATGTAGTTTTGGTCACTGATTTCAAAAATAACTTTTTTTTTTGGAGAAATGAAAAACAAACATGTTAGAGCACTTTAAATAATTAATGTGTTTTAACGAAAATATCGTGACTTAATTTAACCAATCGTCAAGGGCGTACAGTTGACCTAACCGGGCATTAATTCTTGATTTTTTTTTTCCGCTACTTTCACAGATCTGCCGGGATCCTCCAAAAAACGTATTCTTCGTAAAGTGCACTTTTTACCGTTTGACCGACGCTTTTGGTAACGAAGAACTGGGTATTTTTATCAAAGGCACACACTTTCCCACACTTAGAGCACTTTTTCTTAAACAATAGCAGTTTGTGAGTGTGACTCTGGCTAAATTTAACACAATCCTCTGTAACTAGTTTAAGCTAGTTAAAACATTAATTATTTAAAGTGCTCTAACATGTTTGTGTTTCATTTCTCCAAAAAAAAGAAAGTTATTTTTGAAATCAGTGACCAAAACTACATTAGTATATCGATTTTCATTAAAATTCGCTGCTAGCCCCCAAACGGAAAAGACCCCTATGAATTAAACCAAACTTCAATGTTACAATAACGCTACTTAAAATTACACATTGAAATTATGTAAATATTGACTTACCTTACACAGAGGCTTCACTCAATTTACGGATAACAGTAACTTAATTCCTTCACACTTGGTTTGTCCACTTTAAAAGATCTGGCTCTATCGAAAACTTGCTTCCTCGTTTAGTTTAACACAACCCTATAGAAATATATTGACAGTTAGCTCATTACTCTTTCATATAATAGGCAATATACAACTAGTATAATAATTAACCAATTTAATTTTACTTAGAGTTTATTATTGCACAGATAACCAACACAATTATTATTATTATGATTGGATCACCTGAAGATCAGGACCCCCTAATCTAACCACTCGTTAGGTCAACCGTACGTCCTTGACAATTGGTTAGGTTAGGTCGTGATATTTTCGTTAGTTAGCCTTATAAGGCTAACTAATGAAGGGTGGGGGCCCTGGTCTTCAGGTGATCCTTATTATTATTATCATATTTATATTTAGAATTCCATTTCACTCAACTCACTACATATATAAATAAATCGCACTTATTTCAAACTTAATAAATAAGTAATTTTAAACTTCACAAACAGGAAAATTGCATTCTCCATCTGAATTACTTCCACGAACACACATTAATCAACCTTAAACTTCTATTCTTCATCCTCATTCTTACTCTTAACACCAGCCGGACCCTTTCTTACTCAATGACCCTACTGTTCGTACTCAATGATCCACTCTAACAATGCTGTTAAATCTACACTACTTGTTATGCCGAAAAAGGAAATGACAGTATTTGGCTGCTGTTTCGACAGTAGCAGTAAAAATTGGTTTTACTGATACAGTTGAAATAACAGTAATGAACATACGTTACTATTACAATTTAGCAAATGTGTCTGTTTGTCTGTCTGTCCTCAGAAAAACTTTTACGTTTCTGAACCGATTTCGACCAAACTTCGTATGGTGGATGGAAGTGATAAGTAATGAACGAAAATATGTGTGACCAGCCCCCTCCCCACCAATTACTGGGCCAGAAGGCCCCAGCACCACGATAAAACTATAGAAAAGAACGCAGTCATGAAAATCTTGAGCTTCACATGTGAGCTCATTGTATCAGGATTTGTGAATCTTTAGATTTTCATGGCTGCGTTCTTTTCTGTAGTTTTATTGACTGAATAATTGGTTCACCAGTAATTGGAGGGCAGCAGGCACCCCAATTACTGAGGCCCAAGGTGAGAGGAATAGGAATGATATCCAGATAAAGGGCTACTGATGTTCAAAATAAAACACGCCGTAGGCCCAGAATTCGGTTTGGGACAAAGGCCCAAGCACCGCAGATTTAGCAAAATCGGCGCTACGCGCCGATCTTTTGCTTCTCATGCCATAATTCACCGCATGTCCGTCTGTCTGTCTCCTTTTCAGGTCCAAACTTCTGGACCGACTTTCATGTAACTTGGTGACAACACCTGTCGGGTCTCTGGAGTGTTTTTAGCAACTTTTTTTTCAGATCGGGTGTCCAAAAAAAATTTACCTCAATTTATCCAAAGAAATATTTATATGGTAAAGCACGAAGCACTTAAATTTCAAGATTTTGAACTTCAAAATTTTTCTTAAAATAAACCAAGGACCAACACGCTTTTACAGAGTTTCATACACTTTGGTGGAATTAAGAAAATCAAGTTGGTGAATAAATTTAGAAAAGAATGTAGCCATCAACATTTTTAGCTACGCATCGGAAATAGGTGAAAAAATGTAACAAGTTAATATTTGAAATTTAACTGTTTCGTGAGCTTCAATTAAATCTGTGAAGCTGCATTTATAATGTAAGTGATTCGTGGGCTAAAACGCTAATTCGCTTAAAGAATGTCCCGCCCGTAGGATGGGTATTTTTTGTTAATATATTAATTTTAACAATATATATTAATGTCTGCTTTATTGAATAAAACGTTAAGTAGCAAAAATAAAGGCTTTGCTCTGTTAATTTGACATTATAGGAATAATTTTATTTTAAATATCGTCACTGTTAAAACCGCTGTTACGAGTAAATATCTACATTATGGAAGGCCATGTTAAATAAATGGAAAGTGTCCATTGTACAATTAACAGTAAGATCTTGGCACCTAAAACTGCCAGTAAAATGATATTAAAACGACAATATTTTTTTACAGGGTAGGTTTCTATACCCCTGTATCTCTGCATTGTTAAAAGCTTATTTCTATATACATAAGCTTATACCTACAGTTTTTATCTCTATTATATACCAATACCTACTGGTATGCCATCTTTGTGCTGAGTTTTGATTTTATACAGCTGTATCTGGAATAATTAATTTAGTTTACTCTTTGATCCACTAATGTATTCTATTTTTTACCGATTTGCCTTGTCGTTCTCTTGACTACTTAACTCAGTGAAGTTGGACCTGCACAGTCTTGGTGGGGACTCCTGTTCGCGATAGTACTACTTTGTTCGAAGATGATGGGCCTAGTATGACTGTTGACCTTTTCGTGACAGCTTCCGCGGTGTTAAAAATGTCACGTAAAATGAAAGCAACACAAATGAAGGAAAATTAAAAATAAGGATACCACATTCGAGCTCCCAAACAAAGTGGATGCAATTTGCTTCGTCGTGACGCCACCGTTTGACTCCTCGATGTCTCTTTAAAGAACCTTCACAAGAGTCTCTTAGAACCTAGGCACATTACACTGTCCTAGTGACTTAGGACTCCCTTCCCCAACTCACTGTCCTGGTATAAGGAAACCACACTTCAACTGGTCCACTCGACCTACAACCGAAACAGTTTCAGGAAAAGACACACTCAGGATAGGTAAACCACTGCTCAGATTGTTATTATGGTCAATATTTCGGAGATGCACGGCCTCCGAATTCAGAATTTTTATTCATACCAGTTGTTAGTACATATGATTTCTTCTTCTTCTTCTTCCGCAGCTTATTATCCCATCTTTACATGGGGTCGCTGTTTTTGGTTCGTCTTCTCCACTCTCCTCTGTCGTATACAACGTCCTCCTCCAAGTCCTTCTCCCTGATGTCCGCCACCACACAGTCCCTCCATCTCGTCTTCGGTCTTCCTCTTCTTCTCCGTCCCGGCAACTCCATCTCCAGCACTTTGTGCCCCACATACTCCTCCTCTCTTCTCCTGACGTGTCCATACCACCTCAGCCTGGCCTCCTGCACCTTCTTAGATGCTTCCGCCACCTTCACTGTTCCTCTTATATGCTCATTTCTGACCCTATCCCTCCTCGTCACTCCACACATCCATCTCAACATCTTAGTACATATGATTTGATGAATAAAAAAACCTAGACCTTGTGCTTTTAAAAAATAAGAGAAAATATCGATTTTTTTCACTTCAACGATTTTTTTACATTTTCCGAGAAACTCTGGTTAACACATCTTTTCTCTGGTATAGTTGCACTTCTCAAACCGCAGTTCTTTCAAAGCCATGACAGTGTGTGATGGGTGCAAATTACAGCACTCGCAAGTCGCAATTAATTCAAAAAGTTTTAATAATGACGCTGAAGCAATTGAAATATTCAGCAATCATTGTGTTCTCCCCCGTAGTCGAAAGTGTTCAGAGTGTTGGAAGTCTATGTCGTACAGGCTTGATAAAAAAGCTTTCGTCCGTCATCGAAAATTACGTAACAAAAAAAGTGGACGTATGGAACGCTGCATATTTCGTGGAAGTATTTCTCTTTAAATCCACGTGGTTTGAGATTACCAAAATGCGTTCCAGTGTAAATTTACTTTTTCTAAACACATTCTTGCGAACATTTTTTGTCAAAAGTAATGTGAGGATTTTTTAGAATTGAATTCACGAACTGCTGTGGACTGAGAATCATTTTGCTCTGAAGTTTGTATCAACTGTCTTAATAATCAAGAACCAATTGGGGGTCCAGGTATTATTGTGGAAATTGATGAGAGCAAATTTGGTAAATCTATGATAAATACAATCGGGGACGTGAACTACGAGGTGTGTGAGTTTTCGGTGCAAGTGAAAACGTTTCAAAGCGAAAATTTCTTTTAACCGTCGGTGATCGGAGCAAAGAAATATTACTTCCACTTATACAACGCTTTGTTTTGCCGGGGTCAATTGTCATTAGTGACCGCTGGAAGGCTTACAGCCAGCTATTTGATCTGGGTTATGAACACCGAACTGTGAATCATTCCAAAAATTTCGTCGATCCAGAGAGTGGCGCGCATACACAAAATATAGAAAGACTTTGGGAAGATATGAGGGGTCCCGCGTCTTAAGGTACCTAAGCGCCAAAATTAAAATTCGCCAGAAATCGCCTCCGAGTTCAGCAATATTTTCGCAATAGTATCTCTGTTATTAATTGAGCTAGAACGTTCATTTTTGGCTAAATTAGAGTTCTAAGTATGCTAATGAAGATGTTGATGAGTTTTTGGAATAGATTTTCATATTTTATATTTTATATATATGTGTATATATGTATATATATATTTTTTTTTCTTATTATGCCGAACTTTGGGTGAACTTTTGGCTGGCGATAGAGGTGAAAAAAGTAGTTCGCTTCATAAGGTTTTCGACCATACTTCTAGTGTCGTAAAGTCATTATAACTCAAACCACGCGATAGAGGAAGGGTGAAAATAGTGATTTCCATCAAAAACACGTTTTCGCCTGTGGTGGCGCTTAGGTATCTTAAGACGCGCGACCCCTCATATAAAGGCATGGGTTCTGAGAGCTGGTAAAAAAAATTACCAGCAGTACTTTGCGCGCTACCTATTTCAAGCAGAACACAAAGACCACAAGACTATCCTACATTATTTCTTGCGAGAAATCGCGAAACTTTATCCACCGCCACAATGAAAGGTTAGTTATTTCTCCGTCGATTTAGTGAAGGATAGGTTAGGTTAGGTTCGTTTTAGTGAAGGTTAAGTTAGGTTATGTTCATTTTAGTAAAGAAAATTAATTGATCTTGTGTGTTTTTATGTGCTTTATTCATATTTCTTCATCATTTCCCGTGCTTTAACTACGAAATATAAATTTTTATAAAAAAAAATTAAATTAAAAAATGTTTATACTTTGAAGTGATTGCACAAAAAACACACAAGATTAACTAATTTTCATGTCTGAATTCGGAGGCCGTGCATCTCCTAAATATTGACCGTTATTATATGTTAAGACGCATATAACGACACAAAATTCTCATTTTAAGGTTAAATTAGGGAGGGAAGTGTCTGATGGTTTAAAAAGGCTCGTGAACAGTTCACAACTTCATCTATTTACAAAATACACCTAAGAATAAATGTAAATAAATAAGCAAAGTATTTTCTTTGCGGTATCGGCGCGCACCCAACTCCTTCGATGACGGAACAACTCTCGGCAATATCCATTTTGGTGTCCCAAATTATTCAACCAACCAGTTAGGTCAACTGTACGCCCTTAATGATTGGTTAGGTTAAGTCGTGGTATTTTCATTTAAACTAATGAAATTATCAAGACTTAACCTAACCAATCACCAAGAGCGTACAGTTGACCTAACCGGGTGTGGGTGTGGGTGTCAAAAGTACACTCGTTGGTAATCCCTAAAATGTAAATTAATTCACGTCTGATTGCTTTTATGAGTCATAGTGAATGGTTCTCCTTCTGAAGAGGGAATGAAGGCCTTCATGATTAACAGTTATTGGAACCTTCGTAATGGCTCCTGCCTCGATTGGACCTCTAAATCCGACATTATTTCCTATATAACCGCTTTGTAAAATTAATTTTTTCCATTATCCGGTGACACTCCAAGATGAAAACCGGATTCAAACCGAGCACCATTATAAATTCGACTACACTCCCACAAATGATTGCTATTCTCAGGAACTCATTTCCAGAGGCTATTTTCAAAACTAATTATATAACCCTTCCTCTGATGGAGAACACCCAAGATGAATGAGAAATGTTAAACGCTTCAGGCCATGCAGGCCTAATGGGTTAAAACACACACACACACACACATCTCTGCATAAGCGAGGTACCGACTTTTTAAAATCTATGTACGTATGTAAAAACTAATTAACCAAACCAAATTTAACCCAACCTAACCTAATCTAACCTAACCAAATTTAACCTAACCTAACCTTAGTGCAATCGAACAGAGAAGGGCGTGATGAATGTTTCGGGAGCAACAGCAGACAGAAGACAGGGAGTGCTGGAACTCCCGTTTCTCCAGTCACTGTTCTCCTTAGCTGATCTCTTTCCGTGTCTCATGTACCCTGTGAGCGGTCCAGCATGCTCTCAAACACACGCTTCTCCCTATATTCTTCATTACACATACATGCATCTTACACACTACACAATCTTTTCAAAATTTATATTAAAAAAAGAGGAATGGCATCATTGAGCCTTGGAAACTTTGTTTTTGGCTCTCTCCGTCTTCTGTGGAGGGATCACTTTTGCGGGCGCTCGCCCTTAGCCCCTTTCTTCCTACATAAAAAAAGCCTTTCAATTTACTCTTAATGTACTTTCATCCTACCAAATGTACTGTACATGTACGAGTACATGTACGAGCGTTACCGTTACTCGATACATGTAACGACGTTACAAGTAACTAGTTACATTTGATATTTGTTTATGTGCCTTCACACGTGTTTTGAAACTACAGATAAACTTACAAATGGCAGCCATACCACATAAATTTTAATAGCTACTATTATTGACTATATAAATGTTCTTCTTTTAAGAACGATATATTGCACAATAATTTGCACCCAATGATTTTTGGGAAAGATGAAGAGACAGAAAATATAAATTTAGTTGTTGCCACTAACACGGAATAGTGAATTGCATTTAATAGTCCTCATGAATGGAATGGCAATGTTGTCAAATTCAAATTCAAGTATCGAGTAACGAGTAACGAAAAAATCCGTTACAGTGATAAAAAATTTGCAAAGCGTTACCGTTACATTGATACATTTGAAAAATTTTCAGGCGTTACCGTTACTCGTTACTTTTGTAACGTTCGTTACGTAACGTCGTTACATGTAACGCGTTACTGCCCATCTCTGCATAGCAAAGTTTGTCCCTTTCACTAAGTGTACTCTTTAAATACAGGGTGTACATAAAGTCAGGATCTATTTTTGTGAAATAATTATTTTGTTCTATTTTTCTTTTCAGAAGCCCTTAGAATGAATACAGAAGAGCGTGTGGCAATAGTAATTTGGCGAATCGAGGGAAAGAAATACAATGACATCAGAGAGAAGTTTAGAAGGAGATTTCATAAGCCGGGGCCAATAGACAAGACAATACGAAAATTGGTGAATAAATTTAAACGAACGGGATCTGTAAATGATGAAGCAAGATCAGGACGACTGTGTATGTCAGATCTTACCGTGAATGCAGTACGCGGAATTATCACTGAGGAGCCACGTACGTCCGTTCGTGCTGCATCACACAGACTCGGCCTCCCGACGTCATCTGTGCACAAAATTCTGAAAGTTAATTTGCAGAAGAAAAGCTATCATTTGCAGGTTTTACATGATTTACATGAGGAAGATTTCCCTCGACGAAGTGCTGTGTGTGCTGATCTCGTAGAACAAATCTGGAGTGATAATTTAATGGACAACATTCTCTTTAGTGATGAAGCCACTTTCCATACGTGTGGGAAAAGTAAATCGCCATAACTGTCGAATTTGGGCAGATGAAAGACCGAATGATTTCGTCCAAAATTGGGAAAGAGACTCACCTAAAGTTAATGTCTGGATGGGTTTAACAAAATCTAAGGTTTATGGTCCTTTTTTCTTTGCTGAAGCTACAGTTACGGGGCTTATTTATCTGGACATGTTGCAGCAATTCCTTGAACCTCAGCTGATTGGGGATAGGATTGTTAGTACCGTCGTCTATCAACATGATGGTGCTCCTTGTCACTATGCCAAAATTGTTCAGGATTATCTAAATGGACGTTTTCCAAATCGCTGGATCGGACGCGGAAGCAACAAAAGACCTTGGCCAGCGAGATGACCAGATTTAACCCCTTTAGATTTCTTTGCATGGGGCTTTATCGAGTCGCACGTCTATCAGACGAAGATTACGAGTCTTGAAAACTTACGTATACGAACTGCTGCAGATAACATAACCCCGCAAATGCTCCAGAATGTGTTTAGAAATGCTGCGGAACGATTTGAGCTGTGCAGGGATACTGATGGGCGTCACGTCGAATCATACTCTTAATTATTTAATAAATGTTACCACTTTATCATTTTATGATTGAATTCCATATAATTTCCAAGTGCTTCACAAAAATAGATCCTGACTTTATGTACACCCTGTATATTCAGAATATGATTAGACCTTTTTCTACTCTTATTTTTAAAATAGACACAGAGGACAGTTTTCACAGTGACAGAAAATACATGTTTTATAAATATACTAAAATAAAGATTAAAATTTCCCTTTAAATCTCGTCAATTTTCCTCTCACTTCCCTCTTTGCAATAGTAAGGCTGTTGATCTTCTATTTAGTGTACGTGTAAATTTACAAAACCTGCATACTTACAATGCAATACTTACAGAATAATATACAATGTTAAACACTCCTGTTTCTCTCCTGAAAAATTTAAAGTAGCAAAAATTAAAAAAAATTCTGGTTCGTTTCAGGAAGAATTTTTTTCTGAAGAGGAATTTTTACTTCCCACTAAAAAAAAAGTGTTACGCAATTTACTGCAAACATTATGAACGAGACAGAAGCGTGAGACTTCTTGTAAGCACTGTACATGAGAGGCATATGACAGAGACGGTAATAAGTAAATCCAACAGCTTCGTGGAAACCCTTAGAGTGAAAATAGAGAAACTAAACGTGGTACTGATATTCATCTATAGACCCACAAACTCCCCAAATGAAAAATTTTCGGATGCCATTGATGATATCAGAACCCTAATAAAGTCCCTAAACTCTCCATCCCCTAACAATATTCTGCGGCGATTTTAATTTTCCATTCATAAAATACGAAAAGGTGGGTAGAAATATATTTATACGACAAGATAAAGGGGTCACAAGAGAGGACCAAGAGCAAGCAAAAATGCTGATGGCTCTCACAAACGAGTTTATGCTGACACAGGAGATAACAGAAAATACCAGGAAAAATAACTGCCTAGATCTGGTATTCACAAATAACACGAACTTGATTGCCGATATAAAAATAACCCAACTATTATCTCGGACCACAATATAATCGAGTTATCAACAAATATGGCGATAACTTTAAAAGACAATACACATACGGAAGGAAGAAGCAAATTTGGGGCTTTTAATCTAAACTCCAAGACCATAAATTGTGAAGATATCAGATCACACATGGTCCAAATAGAGTGGAGAACAACTTTAGAGAATAAGACAACTGAGGAAATGCTAACAACCTTGGAAGAAAAGACGTTCAGAATTTTGGAAAAATATGCTCCAAAAGCACAGCCAAAAGCAAAGAGGAACTGGCCAGAGAGGCAAAAGAGAAGAATATTCCGCAAATGAAAGAAATATCTGAAACATTGAGAACCCAGTATGAATCGGTCTTCAGTTCCCCAAAAAGTGACAAAGCGATACCTGTCATAGATGCATTCCTCGAAGAGAAATTACAAGGAGAATGTATAACAGACCTTGATTTTACCCCAGAAGATGTAGCGAGAGCTACAGGACAAATGAAATCACATAATTAAAAACTGTAAAAATTAAATAGCTACACCCTTATACTGGATATAGAGAAGATCCCGACACACTGGGGAAATACCGAGTATCTTAAAACGAGCAAACATTGTCCCAATATATAAAGGAGGGGATAGATCTCAAGCAAAGAACTATAAACCAGTGTCATTGACGTCCCACCTCACGAAAATATTTAAAAGAATAGTCAGAGAGAAAATCTAAGACTTCTTGGAGACACTGGAAAGATTCAACAAAAATCAGCACGGATTCCGATCGGGAAGATCATGCTTATCACAACTTATAGAGCATTATAACAATATCCTAGATGCTGCTAAGATGCACTTGAAGGCAATGAAAACTATGATGTCATATATATGGATTTTGCTAAAATTTTCGACAAATGCGATCATAATATAATAGCACATAAAATGAAAAATATGGGAATAACAGGCAAAGTGGGAAAATAGATCTATAACTTCTTCAGAGAACGACTACAGGTCGTCAAAATTCAAGGTATATCATCATCAGAATCAGAAGTACGCAACTCCGTACCACAAGGTACAGCGCTGGCCCCACTCCTGTTCACTATCACGAAACGACACAAACTACACTAGGTCAAAGTTGGGGAACGTAAACTACACTAGGATCGGATCACCTGAAGATCAGGGCCTCCAGTCTTCTTTAGTTAGCTTTATAAGGCTAACTAACGAAAAAATCACGACCTAACCTAACCAATCGTCAAAGGCGTACAGTTGACCTAACGATTGGTTAGGTTAGATCGTGATATTTTCGTTAGTTAGCCTTATAAGGCTAACTAGAGAAGGCTGGGGGCCCTGATCTTCAGGTGATCCCTAGGATCTTTAGAAGACATTTTTTAAATGAATCCATCAAATAAAACGTTAAAACTAACGAAAATATTACGACTTAACCTAACCAATCGTCAATACAGGGTGAGTCAAAAGTCTCCATACATAGGAAAAATGGTCACTTTATTATGCAATCACTTGTAAGTCACAAAATATGCTCTATGTGGGCACCATTACACTGAATGCACATACGGATGCGTTCCTCCCAGTCGTGGCAAACGCGCGTTAACACGTCTGGTGTTATGCGTGCACACGCATCACGAATGCGTTCCTTTAGGTGGTCCGTGTTTTGTATTTTCACCTGGTACACCATGGCTTTCAAGTGCCCCCACAAGTAAAAATAAAGGGGGGTGAGGTCTGGGGACCTCGGAGGCCATTCCACGGGACCACGGCGGCCAATCCAGTGACCCAGAAACGGCTGATCCAGCCACTGGCGCACGCAGATACCGTAATGGGGTGCCGCCCCGTCTTGCTGAAAGTACGCTGGAAATCCCCCATCCTCGTTCAGCAGTGACGGCATGACTGTGTCTTGCAGCATGTTTAGATACATTTCGGCATTTAAATTGGTGTCAATGAAAAAAGGGCCAACAATTGTGTTGCCCCATATCCCGCACCACACCATCACTTTTCCAGCGCCTTGCGTCTTTGAGGGACTCATCCAGTGCGGGTTGTCATCACTCCAATAACGTACGTTTTGACGATTAACCTCTCCATGAACATAAAAGTTGGCTTCATCTGAAAACAGGATGCCAGCCGAGAACTCCGTGTCTTCGTCCACTTTTGTTCTTGCCCATTCACAGAATTCCAGCCGCCTGTCCGGGCCGTGTTCGCTAAGATACTGCAACATTTGCATTTTGTATGGATGCCATCTGTGCTCTTTCATAATGCGGACGATAGTCCTTTGGGTGACACCGCATTCTGCAGACATCCGTTGAGTGCTTTTTTGGGAACTCTTTGCGAACGCTGCCAGCACCATGGTCGCTGTGCCTTCATCGGTGGCTGTTCGTGGACGGCCACTTCTCAGTTGGTCTGCAACATTTCCAGTCTTTTTGAACTTCTCAATGAGTTTGGCAACGGTGTCGTGTGTGATGTGCGTGCCGGGGGCGTGTGTCCTGTTAAAATCCTCGGCAACCTTGCGAAAGCTTCCTGATCCTGCCAGAAGAATGATCTCTATACGCTCTTCTTGGGGCAAAAGCATCTCAGCACATCACCTGCAAAAATAAAAAATAAATAATCATTTATTTATCATGACCATTTTGCCTATGTATGGAGACTTTTGACTCACCCTGTATATATATATATATATATATATGTGTGTGAATAAAACCACGAAGGAAAGGAAACACAGAGTGGTGCTCAAGCGCTTTCGTCTAATGACATCCTCAGGAACACTGAAGTAAATAAAGAGTACAAGACTATATATAGGTTACAAAAAAAAAATATATATATATATATATATATATATATAGTAAATAAATAAAAATTGTGGGAGGAGCATACACATTTGTAAGGAAAACTACCAATTTTAGCACTTTGCCCGAATTCAACACAAGCTCAAATGGATTGTTTACAACCAATTTTATAGATAATGCCTAAATGATATATAGGTCACAAAAAATAAAAATAAAGAAATAAAAATAAAAATAAATTGAAAAATAAAAATTGTAAGAGGAGCATACAAATTTATAAGGGAGCATTACCAAAGGTTTAGCACTCTGCCCTTCTTGTTTAAATCCGTTCTGAACGAATTCAAAACAACAGGATCAAGTTGAAAAAGACCTTTGCTCATGTTAAAGTTATTTGTAAGTTGAATAATAGCAGACTCAAGAATTTTGGTGTGTAAAATGACTGAGTTACTCAATATACATAATTACCCCAAATTCCTTGTAAGGACTGTTCGAAGAGCTATATCGGCGAAAGTATTGACTTTAAAAGACGCCTTTACCAATATAAATATAGTTTGCATACGGCCAATGAAAATTCGGCTTTGCATAGGCATCGCTTAGACTGGAAGCATAGGTCTAATATTATTAATAATAATAACGCTCACTTACCTTTAAATATTACTAACAATGACAATCGTAAACTCAACTCATTTATGATAAAAAATATGGATCACCTGAAGATCAGGGCCCCCAGCCTTCTTTAGTTAGCCTTATAAGGTTAACTAACGAAAATATTACGACCTAACCTAACCAATAGTTAGGTCAACTGTACGCCCTTGACGATTGGTTAGGTTAGGTCATGATATTTTCGTTATTTAGCCTTATAAAGCTAACTAAAGAAGGCTGTGGGTCCTGATCTTCAGGTGATCCAAAAATATTGGTAATTTTAATATAAAACACGGAACTTTCCAACTTGATGTTATGACCAACGTTTGGCTCTGAAAGTCTCCTATTTTTTCAAAATACCTTACGCCCGTTTTGAGTTGCCTGAAACATGATGGTTTTAGTAAATACGGATCATGTCAAGAATAGCGAACCCAATTTTACCATGTCAAGAATAGCGAACCCAATTTTACCATGTCAAGAATAGCGAACCCAAAAATTCCCTTGTCAAGAATAACGAACCCAAAAGTTCCCATGTCAAGAATAGCAAAAATTAACCAAACTATCACGACTTAACCTAACCAATCGTCAAGGGCGTACAATTAACCTAAAAAAATAAATAAAAAAATAAATTTTTTTTATTTATTTTTATATATTAAGAGAAGAGGATTCATTATACTGTACGGCATTGACGATTGGTTAGGTTAAGTCGTGCTAGTTTGGTTAAATAAAAAAAGACTAATATAAAAGCATTTAATACGTCCTTAACTAATTACTTAAAATTGGGAAACATAAACCTACCGTCTGAAGTTATGAAAACGTCCTTGAGGACTTCCCATGTCAAGAATAACGAACCCAATTTTACCATGTCAAGAATAGCGAACCCAAAAATTCCCTTGTCAAGAATAGCGAACCCTGCAGGTGTTGGGTTCGCTATTCTTGACATGATCCTATTAACCTGACTTTTACTTTTAGTTTCTATCCACCGCCTGAATGATGTTGATTGTTTCTTTCGAAAAGCCTCGCGGTTTGTAGTATTTACATTGTTCTTTATCTTTGGAGTAAATATCCCGCAGAACACATCACTCGAAATTACATACCAGATTCTAAAAATGACCAACCTGACCTATAAAACTAGACTTTTAAACACTTACTCTTATGGTCAGTATATTGCCTATTACAATTGAAAATACTTCGGTCTTTTCTATAATTACAATCTTTTCCACAGTTGGGATATAAACGAGTTTTTAATATCACACCGTGATTTGCAAAAAAGTCCAAAGCTTTATCTTCGTCTAAGCCCTAAGGCAACAAGACGAATTAAGTCTTCAAAGTCTAGTTCACAACCGGGACAGTTCATGGTTACAGAAAAACAAAAACAAAGGATAAATTTTTAGTTTAAAGGCGTCCATCAAATATTTATTGCACATGCATAAAAGTTACACCATTGGATTAGAAATAATTTATATATAAACGTTGTGAGGTGGAAAAAGAATCTAACCTAACCTAACTCGGGCATCAGTCTACCTAACCCGGGCATTATTCGATCTAACCCAGGCATTAGTGATCTTTTAAAAGAACAACCTATTATTTTATTTTTTTGCTGTTTTTTCTTAGGATTACATCTAAAGAGCTTTGCATTTAAGTTAGGCTGACCATATTTCCTTGAGACAAAAACGGGACATTGGGATGGCAAAAAAGGGACGGGGGTTATGTAATATTCTGTATTCATGAAAAAGTAAGTACATAAACCGGGACAAAATTGACATTTTTATTAAAACGACGGGACGGCCAGGAAATATATAAAAAAACGGTACTGTCCCGTTCAAAACGGTACGTATGGTCAGCCTAATTTAAGTCCACTTTAAATATTCTCCTACACTTTGGGCATTTAAAACTATTCAAAATTAACTTATGCGCAATGCAAAATTCCAATGAATTCTTAAAATTATCCTCAAATTGCAAAGTAAGTTGAATTATACCAAAATTACAACCTTGACCCAAATTAATGTTGTCAGACTCGATATTTTAAACTTTTTAAAACGCATCTTTCCCTTACAATGTAAAAAATATGACTAATTTTAGTACGAAGATTGAAATGTCACATTACTGATGAGTTGGAAACGAAACCTAAAAGTTTAGATTTGCTCCTGATACAGACGATGGGTGTCAAAAATATATCATAAAGTATATTCTTTTATTTATAAAATAACCAAAAGTATAAAATTTCCAACCGACACTGTTTATAAATAAACTATTGTGTATTAAGAGGACGCCTCCAAGCTAGGAATTAACCAAACAGAGAAACAATTATTTGCTGCCAATACTTTCAGCTGCCAATTTTGGTTAGATAACATATTAAATATTAATTTTTTATCTTATTCATATTATTAATTTGCCCATCATATGAAACAGATTTTCTTTTATTATTTTTTACAAGGATTCTGAATATATTGTTTTTTTCTAAGGTTTAGGTGAAGTGTTCTGCGGAATATTAACCGCCTTTGGGTATTTTTGTGTTTTATTTAATTTTCCATGGTTTTTGTGCTTTTCATATATATATATATATATATATATATATATACAGGGAGTTTGAAAACTTTCTGTACAAATTGTAATGGGGGATCGGCAACACCAAGACAAACCCTTTTCGTCTATAAGTGTATGTCCGCTGACGTTACCATTCGGCGCGAGAGGGCGCCGCTGCAATTGGCTAAAAGGTGAAGTGGTATATATATACAGGGTGTTTGAAAACTTTCTGTACAAATTGTAATGGGGTATCGGCAACACCAAGACAAACCCTTTTCGTCTATAAGTGTATGTCCGCTGACGTTACCATTCGGCGCGAGAGGGCGCCGCTGCAATTGGCTAAAAGGTGAAGTGGGCTAGACTCGCGCTTGCCGCGGGCATTCTTAAATCGGACGTAGTACGCGTAACATGGAGCGCTTCACGACTGCTGAGATGGCTGACATGCATATGGTGTATGGGGCTGCCAATGTCAACGGAAGAGCTGCTGTGAGGTTGTACCGACAGCGCTTCCCAAACAGACGTGTGCTAAACCACCAAACGTTTGCGCATTTGCATCGGCGACTGCGAGAAACTGGAACATTCCATGCAAACATGCATGACACTGGTCGGGAGAGAAACGTGCGCACTCCTGACATGGAAGAAGAAATCCTACGGCGATTTGAGGACAATCCAAGCGCAAGCACGCGAGGTGTTGCACGTATCCTCGGTGTGAACCACGACCTGGTCTGGAGAGTGTTACACGAGCAGCAGTTACATCCGTTTCATCGTCAGAGAGTCCAGGCATTACAAACCCGTGTAGCATGTGGATTTGCGTGCGCCCACACGTGAGAATTGTGCATGTTAAACACACCCTCACGTGTGAAACAGGCCTCATCTGAGAACAGCACATAAGCTGGAAAATTAGGCTGCACCGCTGTCTGCTGCAGAAACCAGCGTGCGAATTCCACACGAAGAGGGTAATCCCGAGGTTGTAATGCCTGGACTCTCTGACGATGAAACGGATGTAACTGCTGCTCGTGTAACACTCTCCAGACCAGGTCGTGGTTCACACCGAGGATACGTGCAACACCTCGCGTGCTTGCGCTTGGATTGTCCTCAAATCGCCGTAGGATTTCTTCTTCCATGTCAGGAGTGCGCACGTTTCTCTCCCGACCAGTGTCATGCATGTTTGCATGGAATGTTCCAGTTTCTCGCAGTCGCCGATGCAAATGCGCAAACGTTTGGTGGTTTAGCACACGTCTGTTTGGGAAGCGCTGTCGGTACAACCTCACAGCAGCTCTTCCGTTGACATTGGCAGCCCCATACACCATATGCATGTCAGCCATCTCAGCAGTCGTGAAGCGCTCCATGTTACGCGTACTACGTCCGATTTAAGAATGCCCGCGGCAAGCGCGAGTCTAGCCCACTTCACCTTTTAGCCAATTGCAGCGGCGCCCTCTCGCGCCGAATGGTGACGTCAGCGGACATACACTTATAGACGAAAAGGGTTTGTCTTGGTGTTGCCTATCCCCCATTACAATTTGTACAGAAAGTTTTCAAACACCCTGTGTGTATATGTGTATATATATATATATATATACATGAAAATTATTTCACGAAGGTAACACGTGAAAAATATTTATGATGAATAAAACCACGAAGGAAAGGAAACACAAAATGGTGCTCAAGCGCTTTCGTCTAATGACATCCTCAGGAACACTGAAGTACATAAAAAGGTTAAGCCTATATATAGGTTACAGAAAGAAAAAAAGAAAAAATAAATAACATACATACACACACACACACATATATATATATATATATGTACATACATATCTATATATACAAATACATACATACATACATACATACATACATATATACAATAAACAGAGAAGTAAAAATAATAAAAAATTAAAAATTAAAACCTTAAAGGATTACCAGTGAGGCGTACAGATTGTAAGGAAAAATATCGATTTTTAGCACAAGATCAAATGGATTATAAAAATACAAATTTATACTGGAACTCTGTCCGGGTTTTAACACATTGCTGCCTATGGTCAGGTTTCGATATATATAAAAAAATAAAATGCAAATTAAAAGTTAATAAAGTAGAAGACAAGTTTACCAAAGATTTAATGTTTTACACTTCTTATCTAAATCTGTTTTAAAGGAATTCAACATAACAGGATCGAGTTGAAAAAGAACTTTGCTTATGTTGAAGTTATTTGAAAGTTGGATAATGGCAGACTCAAGAATATTTCTATTAACAATGTTGCTTGAATGGAATAAAACTGAAGCATTATTCCAATCAATACAGTGGGCTAACTCTGACAAATGGACAAAAAGGGCACTGGACAACTGTCCTGTTCTAACGGAATATTGATGCTGTTTTATACGTGTGTGCAAATCCTTTCCCGTCTGACCTATGTAAAAGGAATCACATTGTTTACAACCAATTTTATAGATAATGCCTGAATTATTGGTAGGGCTATTTTTTACTATGATATTTTTCACAATATTGTTATATGAAAATACTACATTAATATCCAAAAGTTTAAGTACATTAGCAATGCCTAAAAAGCCCGGGAAAAATGGAAGTACTAAAATATTTTTTGACAAAGTACGAGTGTTAATATTGACACGATAGAAAGTTCGTTTTGCCTTGTTGAGACAAGATTCCATAAACGCAGATGGATAACACAAATCACTTCCAATACCGTTGATTTTTTCCAATTCGGCATCGATGTATTCCGGACTGGCGATCCTAAGGGCGCGGAGAAACATTGATGAAAATATGGCCTTCTTAGTGGGGGTATCATGTCCCGAGTAAAAGTGTACGTAGGACAAATTGTTTGTCGTTTTCCGATAGATACTAAACTTAAAACCTGGGCTTTCCCTATGTACACGCACATCCAAAAATGGGATTGAATTGTCTTGCTCAACTTCTAAAGTAAACTTAATGGAGGGGACTTGATCATT